>SCDS01000460.1:39261-94186 GCA_004149465.1 Drosophila nigromelanica
ATAGAAAACAAATTGAACTAAACTTAAATTGCAGTTAGAATTTTTTTATAGAAAATATCGATATATTGATATTTTGATATATTATCAACAACCCTAATTTGAATATTTTCACAATTTATTCATTAATCAAAAAAACAAATTTTTTTTTAATATTTTAATGTTAAATACAAAAATTTTTTTTCACAAATTAAACTGGCATCTAAACTTATTGAAAGAGAGATATTTTTGTGATTTTAAAAATAACAACAACATATTT
Source organism: Drosophila nigromelanica (assembly GCA_004149465.1). Classification (NCBI taxonomy): domain Eukaryota; kingdom Metazoa; phylum Arthropoda; class Insecta; order Diptera; family Drosophilidae; genus Drosophila; species Drosophila nigromelanica. The sequence continues at coordinate 39,518 of SCDS01000460.1, forward strand.
AGTATTTAATTGACACAAAAATTCGTTTGGGTTGACAAAATTCTTCTTATTAAATCAATTTAATCAATTTTATATCAAAGGGGAATATTTAATAGATGTACATAGAAAATATGGTTGATTTGGCTACAGTTAACACTGTATACAGAGTACATATATTCATTCAATCAATCGAAAATGAATTTAATTAATAGCTATGCGTATCGATTCAGGGCACCATTTAAATTTTATGCGGAATATTTGATGTAAATCGTTTTCATCAAACCGCAGAGACTGAAGAGCATTTCATACTTAATTACGAGCCTCAGCACTTGAGCACAATGTGCACTCGACACACACATACACACACACACACTCGACACACACACACTCATATTGAACAGGTCGCTCTTTTGTTTGTGCTCTGCGCTTTGTGCATGCCAAAATAGTCGTGAAAAGAGGGAATGCAATGCGAGTGAAGAGGTGGGGGGAGGGGTGCGTTGAGCGGGGGCGTTGTGCTGGCCAGTGGGCAGTGGCCGCTTTAAGCCAAGTTGAGCCGAGTTGAGTGACAGACGGACGGACTGATTGACGGACTGACTGACTGACTGACTGCTGGCCTGACATGCCCATTTCGCATGCCTTTGTGCTTGTGTTGCTTTGGCTTTGCTTATGTCCAGTTCCCTCCCTCTTTACCCCACCCCTAAACCCTGTCTCTGCCCCATAAAGTGAGTGCGTCACACTCAATTCAATTGCCCGGCTCCGCACACACTCTTGTTCCTTTTTTCGTTTAGCGCGCCATTTTTTCGGCTCTTTTAATACCCTGTGGCTAAGGGTATATATCGAATGTGTAGGAAGCAGGCATCAGTTAATATAGTTTGCACTAGAGCATATGTATATATATGTTCGTCTCTAAGATTATCCTTCCTTATCCATTTTTCGATTGCGTCTCCCATTACTTACAAATCGATAAATATCGATCATATTAACATATTTCGTAGATTATAACAGCTAGAGATGTACACGACCAAGTTAAGCTAAAATTTTGTATAGTCTTTCAAGTCCACCCAAATTGTTTTTTTTTTCATATCATCTAAGTTGTGGGAGCTTTAGACAGTAATTTAGAATCTCGAATTTATATTTTTAACCGATCTTATTTGCCTCAATTAGAATAAAAAACAACAGTAAATCTCTATTTTAAGAAGATCAAATATTGTTCAAAAATCATGCCAAATTTGACAAAACATTTGACATGTTAAGCTCTCGGACACATAACTCCCATATTTCAAACTCCCATAACTTTGGTAAAACTGAATCGATTTTCCAGCTTAATGGCATTTTGGCCATAGTTTATCCTCTAGATTGATTCTACATTTAAAGTATATGCATTTTTGAAAATAATATTTTTCAACTTTTTTGGTGAAAAAAAAAATTCAAAAATTCAAAAATTTTTTTTTTCAAAATTAAAAATGTCGAATCTGTTTTTTTAATCGATTGTGTTTGTTATAATTAGCATAAAAATCAACATTAAAAGTGATTCTGAGGGGGTAACATTTTTGGTCAAATTTGACAAAAAATTTTACAAGTAAAGTTCTCGGATCCATAGCTCCCATAATTTAAACTCCCATAACTTTGGCAAAACTGAACTGATTTTCAAGTTTAATGGAATTTTGGTCATGGGTTGTCCTCTAAATTGATTCAACATTTCAAAAATTATAAAATTGTAAAATATACAATATTGAGAAAATTAATATTATATATTTGTTGGTACAAAAGAACCATTTTCGAAGAAAATTTGTTTTAGTAGTGAACGAGCGCACTCGTCGCTTATACCCGAATGTACAATTTTGTATTGTTTTTATTTTTCTGCAATCTGTTTGTATTGTCGCTCAGTTGTGTTTCGGTCAGGAGGCGGGGCAGCGGGAAAGCGGGGCAGCAGCTGACAGCTTGAATCGGCTTCAAAGGCAGCGCCGACTGATATGCCACGCCCAGCCTGGCATGGGCTTTTTGGTTTAATTAGAGCAGTTGCCGCCGAGTAATTTGTGGGTGTTGACAAAAGTGCTTGCCACGCATGAAGCATGAAGCTGAAGCATAAAGCGAGGGCGGAGGCAAGCTAATTGTTACCAGAAGACAGTCGCAGCTGCAGACGGCATATTTGAGCAACATGTTTCAAGCATGACTTCATCTTGACCTCGTCGCCGGTAGACGCCAAGCTGGCAGCGGCCCACACAAAAATGCTGACGACTGTCGCAAAGCACATGCAAATGTATAAATACATGTTGTGTATGTGCTGGTGTGTGTGTTTGTGTGCCGCACAGACAGTGTGTCTGCTGTGACTGTGGCGTCGGCGCATAAAAAGCTATTTTTATTGATGAGGCACTGCGACGGCAACATTGTTGCCGGTACTCATATGCAGCAGCAGCAGCACTTAGCAACATTTCATATGTGTGCAGGCTGCAGTCTCTCACTCTCAGAGAGCGATGTTGCGGCAACATTGTGCTTGCAGTGACAATGACAAACGACATTGCAATTGATTTGCCGCGCGTAGCTTTAACTGTTGCAGTAGTTGTTGTTGTTATTGTTGTTCTTGCTGCGCTTTGTGTGTGGTCTCTGTGAATTTGTATTATTTTTTTTTATCAGCGCCATTTAAGCTTGAGTGCCTTTTCTAATTCACACTTTTTTTCTGCGGCCCGCATGTGACGACGTTTGCGTTTTTATGCGTCCGTCGATCGCGGTGCAAAGAACTGCAAAGGAAGAAGAGTGCGCTTAGACCACACACAGCCTGATCTACGAGCACATAGAAATCGCCAGACCTGGCAGACCAGACATTGTCGTACGTGATGAATGAGCAGCGACATTCTCATTATCAGCTCGATCATCATCATCATCGTTATAAGTTGGCTGTCCGTCAGCCGCACGAACCGTTGTCAGCTTTGTGTGACTTTGTCGCCGCCGCTTGTCATCGTTAACATCGCCGTCATCAACGGACTCGCCGTTGTCGCCTTCACCTCATGCGCCGCTTTTCACGGCGTTCGTTTAATTTGCAAATGAGCTTTGCCTGAAAAGCTCAGCCAAGCGACTGACAGTAGGCGGCATTTGCCGGACACAGCCGCCGCAGTCGCCGCCTTGGAATGTGTCGCATCGTGCAACAAAAAATGGTTAGCAAAATATGTAGAAAAAAACCGACACACGTGACTGGTCAAATGACTGTGGAACTGCTACGTTTCTAGCTTTAGCTAACTGCGCTTGTGTTTACCTGCCTCGGCAGCCAGGCATATCTATTCGCATATACAAACTAATTTCCAGGTAGGCATTGCCAAAATCTTTAGGCGTGTGTGAATATTTTAGCCACATACATTTGTTACAATTTTATAAGCCACCTAAAAAGCTTTGATACTCTTTCGAAATGTTCATAAATAAAAATATCAGAAATTGTAATATAAGCTACCGTTATATTTATATACAAGATTCAAGGCTTTCAGTCTCTTCGCATGGAGAAAATAATTCAAAGCTCAATATATGCTTTTAAAGTGTGCGTTTTTAACTTAATCTGATTAATCGAATAAGAGCTTTAATGAACTTTTAGCACTGTTTGCATAAAATTGTAGCTTTAACTGAATATATTTTGTGATACATAAGCTTTTGTTCTGTCAATGTTAACTTGATATGATTTATGAGCAACGTAGTTAATTAGGACTGCTATATGTAGAAAAGCTTTCATGAGCTTAAGACAAATTATTTAAATTTTTTTTTTTTAAAATATCAGTATTCACACTCAAGATTACAAAATTAAGATAACAAAATTAATTGTCCCAAATAAAATTCCTGTTTTGCATTTTCGGAAGCTTTTTTTACAATAAGCATCAGTTTTTTTATTCTCTACTCATTCCATACTAGTTGACAATTCCGCAATACCAATTTCAGCGTAGAGCAACGAGACCGTTGGCTGCTTCTATTTTGGTTAAGTTTTGCTGCGCATTCCAAACGATGGAAATGGAAGCGGGGTGGGGCACTGGCAATGGTAATACCCGTCTCTAATGACAGTACCCCTTAAAAGTCTGGCGTCTGGCATTTTGGCGTTGGGGGGCACATCTAAGGCAATTCCCGGAATTGTTTGCCTTTTGTTTTCGTCGCGTCTGAAGCGGCGTTTGTGGCTTTGTTTTGGATGCCGTTGTGAATTGAATTTCTTGGCGCGCTGCTGCCACAGCAAAAACACAAACAAGAATACGATGAAGGAGAAGAAGACGAAGCAGAGCTAGGAAAGATGATGATAATAATAATAATAATAGCGACAAACAATACGCACAAAGACGAATCGCTTCCAGGAATTGGAGGACAGAGGCAACCCATTCATTCATAGGCCAGTTGTCGATTGAATAACAGCGCCAGGTTTTATTTTGCAGCAGCGGACGCTAATGGCAAACTGAAGGAGCTGGTTAGGGGCGATATTTTTTTGTGTTTTTGTAGGCGGATACGCGCTTCGCAGAAGGATCTAAGACGCAGCACAGTTCGCGGAACTGGGTCGCTGCTCGCTTTTGTACTTGAAGCGAACCAACGGGGGTAACTTTGCAACTGGGCAACTGGTTGTTGACCCAGTTCTTTCCCAGAAGCCGCAAGGGAGCCGCCTACCCGCTCATAGGCCATAAATTACAAAGCCCACAAAATGTCAACTGTTGTTGTTGCCCATCATCGTGTGGGTCACATTCGATGACGAAAAATTTGTTGTATAAATTTAGAGCATAACAACGAAAACGAAACTGCAGCTACAAAATATCAGAAACACATCTATGATAAATGCATCCAAATAAAATCGAAATACGAGCATTTTCGAGTAATGTGGTTTTAATGCTCTGCCTAGTGGGTATTATAAGTTTGTCGCCGAACGTGAGACGCAGTGTAAAGAATAGTACAGAATCCATAAAATATATAATAAAACATTAAGTAACTTTTTCCATCTTCATTTGAGTATTTTTAATTTTTATTCGTGATATAAGAAACTTATTAATTGTTTTCTTCAAAATCAAGAAAATAGAAAAAATGTTAATTGCGATCAGATGTACATATATGCTGTTTGCTTGCAAGGGTATCTGATCTTCAGCTACTCATAGATAAGTCTAGTCTCCATATTTCTTTTTGCCCTTTTTAAAATCGTAAAATCCGAAATGATATGTGTCAAAAATGCTGGCTCCACAGCCCCAGAAATTCAGGGAACACCTCTGCAAAGTGTCCACAGATTTTGATTTGTCGATATCGAAATTAGTTTTTAGATGTGTGTGTTTGATGTTTTGTTGTTTTTCATTTTCCAATTTATGCTAATCAGCCTCCCACATGGCCAGACAAGAGTAGCACAGAGAAATATATATGTATAAAAACCCGTCTGGCCAAAAATAAATGTGAAGCGTAACCATATGATTTTTAGCTGTTTGTGCTCCATTTGGTTGTGTCTTCATTTGTGGCAAATGAATTTATTATTTATTAATAGACTCGCGTAATTTGTAGTGACAAGTTGGCATCTCATTAAAACCGAATTAGCAGCCACCAAGGCATTTAATTTTTTGTTATTTTTTTGCTTCTAGCTCATTTTTATAAACTAGATTCTTTTTGTTAAGGCCAAGCCCCGGCGGCTGCTAAGAGTTAACTGACCATAAAGTTTATGATATTTCTTGGCCATAAACAGACTGTTTATAACCACACTCTCAGCTTAAAGAATCTTTGTCATGTTGTACAGTCTTGCTGAAAATGAAACATATATTTTATACTTAACGGTTTCAGTCTACTAAATCGACAACGTTTTCACTTTTAATGACCAGCTAAAAAGTGTGGAGTATTATTGCATATGAGAAAATCGGTAGCTTTAACCCTATAAATTCTTAAATGCACTCGGGCTCTTAAAGAGTATAGAAATAATCAATCATGAGCGATCAATCAATCATTCATATTACAATTCATATTTAAAATCATAGAGTTCCTTAAATAAAACCAATTTCAAAAAATTAATTTAAGAAAAGAAAATGGGACACTGTTTATATTTAAAATACAAATATTTTGCTTCAAATGAAAAAAAAAAACAAAGTTAGACAAGTCAAACAATTTTAGATTTTATAATAAATTTAAAAATATTAGAAATTAAACAGGCATATATAAATCATAAATATATTTAAAATGGAGAATAACAATAACAAGAATAGTAGAACATAAATACACTTAACTCGCATATGAGAAACAATTACAAAACATAGAACACATATCTATGTTTATAAAATATCGCAAAATTCGAAAACAAATTCATAAAAACATGTATGTTTTAAAATAACTTAAGTATTTGGCAAATTATAAAAAATGCAATTTGCAAAGTTTTGAAATTATATTTGACACCATCAAATAGACCTGCATAAGTTTTCTATAATAATTTGATTTGAAGAGCAAGTAAATATTATTTAATGCCCCCAACATATCTGTAAAAATAACAGATCTTTAAAATGGCTGAACATAAGTACTATTTAAGCCCATGTCTATTCCAAGATCCGATCACAGTTACTTGTAGGTGTTAATAATATATGTGCCATCTGTATGCCTGGCTGATTCTTTTGAAGTTGTCGCAGGGGTGTTGTGTGCATCAGGTGCCGGTAGATGATTAACGGGAAAATAAGGGGGCGGTGCAACAGTGTTGGGAAGACGGCGAAAAGTGTTGGGGAGGGGGCGCTAAGTTAAAGGGCAGCGACGAGACGCCAACGCAGACAACGCAGCGACTTGCAACAGCATTAGCAGCAGCAGCAACAGCAGCAGCTGCAACATACAAACGAAAAGAGACAGCTACATGGGATATGAAAGAGGAGACAACTGCAATGCAACATAAATAAGCACAAGGCAATGAGGAAAAAAAAACAGAAAATAAAACAAAAAATTGTCTTTTATGATGTTGTTCTCTGGTCTGCAATTTTTTCTGCATTTTTTTTCTGTCGTTTTTTTGCCATTTGCCGTTTGCAGTTGAAGTTGAAGTTGGAGTCGGTTTCCTGCGCTGGGCAGAAGGGCAAGCAGGGGAGGTGGGAGGTGGTGGGAGGGGCACGGTGCAGGCACTTAAAGGTGCAGCGCGTGTGCCGACGCACAAGCGAAAGGGCAGCAGAGTGAAGGATGAGAGAGAGAGAGGGAGAGTGGACTGCAGGTAGAGTAAAATAAGCGGAAAGCACAAAACACAATGTTGTGCAAAGAACGTTGAACTCAAACTCGCCTCTGGAGTGGAATAGAGTATTACCAAAGTGGAGTGAGAGTTGCGCGAGAAGTTCAGCAGCGAATGTGAGTGTGTGTACACTCACAAAAACAGACGATATACTAAACTATAAATTAAATTAACAATCTAGAGCATTTTGTTCAGAATGGTTTTCGGGTAAATATTTGTAACAAAGAGTTTGATTTAAATAATAATATCAAAGACTTTTGAAGCATTCGAAATTATAGTACAACATTTCTTAAATAGAGTATGCGGGATTAAAAAAAATTCTCAAAATAAGAGTTACATTTGTAAGCTTAAGAAAATTTCGATCTTGAGTTTGATCAATTTCTGAGTTAGTTTTGCATATCAAATTCTTTATGAATTTGTTTTTTTTTTTGTTCAAACGACAAAGATTTGAATTCTAAATCGTGGATAGAGATTGATATAATGTATAATAATAATACTAACAATATAAATAAATAATAAAAATTACATTATAACTAATTTTTTTCGCTGAGTGTATCAACGAATTTTCATAATTTTTCATTTTCACGCACTGCTGGGACATTTGAAAAACTCTTGTGCACATTTGTTGCCCCACTAGCATTGCGCTTGGTTCGTGATTTAGTTGTTGTTGTTGATGTTGTGGCCCCAAAGCAATTTGCACTTAGCATAATTAGGGGGCAAAAGATGCAAAGGAAACGAACTGGAAATCAAACATCGCCCCAGCAACAGTTTGACAATCATAAAATCGAATAGAGCTCTTAACCAAATTCACGCACAACACTCACACACTCACACACACACACACACAGTCAGTCAGACAGTCAGAAACCGTTGCTGGCTGTCATAACTTGAGGATAATGCGGCCTGAAACCATTTTGTTGTAATTGGCATAAGAGTCTCTAATTCCAAATGCATTTATTATTTCGACATGGCCAACACGGATGAACGGCAGCAAATGCACTCTGAGCAGTTGCAGTTGGAGCTGATGCTGATGCTGCTGCTGTTGCTGCTGCTGCTGTTCCTGGAGGTGCAGTTGCAGTTGAAGACGCGATTCAGAATCAGAATCTCAGTTCTGCTGACACGCAAAGCAGCTTCAAACTGTTTGCTGCTGCAGCTTTAAGCCATGGCCAAGAGCTGTTGCGAAAAGAACTCGTTTATAATTTTTTTTTGTCGTTTGCCTGGGCCATTTTTCATACCCTCAATTACAAAATGGAAAGTGTAGCTTGAAATTGCGTTGCCATTGGAGATCTGAAATAGTTGGGCGTAATGAAAATTGACGGTGGAAGTGGAATCAATATTTATAATATATCATTCATAAAAATATGATACAAACTTATATAAATTATATAATTTTTTATGCTTTTAAAACTTTTTCCGCACCGCTTTAAACTTCTTTTCTGTTCGAAGAGTTTGGCAATTAAGTCAAGCCTTGGATGAAACTTTAACTATTGTTAAATTTTTCGTCAAAATAAAAATGAAAAACTTTTAAAAGGAGTAAAAGCCATAAGAAATAAAAAAGTTTTTTTTATGCACTTAAACTTCTTATTTTAATGTGTACTACTTTTTGTTTTATCTCTCTTAATTTAGTTTCAGAAGAGGGTATGTGACCGTCGTGCATTTATTGCCGACCATTTGCAACTTGTTATATGTTTCTGATTTCTTTCCTCTTTTTCCTTTTTTTTTTTTGTTTGCATTCATTTTGGACTGCGCCTTTGCGACTTTGTCTTGACCATTTTACATTCGTTCGTTCGGTTTTATTGCTTTTCCTTTTTGTTTGTGTTTTGCGTTTCGCTTTGATTTTCTCGAGGACGTTGTCTGAAAACCAGATTGAACGGCCGAATCTGGTTTGCCTTGGAGGAGACGGCGGCGCTGTTGGGTGCAATTGGCGGCACAGCCTTTCAGACAGACATCTGCGGCATTTCAAGGTCTGACTCAGCAACAAGGAAGGAAACGTCGCGCGCCCTTCTTTGCGGCACGCACTCGTCTGTGGCTGCCACTGAGCCACATTCCAGTTATGGCCAGCACGGCCTGGCCTTTCCCGTCCAGACACACCTAGTTTTTGGTGGGTTTTGTTGTTGTTTGTTTTTGGGTTTGGCGATCTCTTTGGAGCTTTGGAGCCTGTCTTCTTGTCTTCTTGTGGCCTGTGTCTGACCCAGCTGCTGCTGCTGCTGCTGGCCAAGTTATTGAACTTTTTTGCTGCCGCTGACCCTTTTAGCCGTTCCGGCTCAAAGAGTTGTTAATCACACATGGTTTGGCCTGGACCCGAGCCGCGCCGAGTCGAGCCTGGCCTGGCCCAGCACGTATCAAATATCAGTTACCCTGCCCCCTTACCCCTTCCCCCCAAGCCCCTTTGGTCACTTCAAAGGCGGCCGCTTCGTTTGACATTACAAGCAAAAGTCAACAGCAACAAAAGCGAAATAATTTAGTTTGATTTACCCCCGGCGAACACCCCCTCCCTCCCACTCTTTACCCCCTCCCTTTGGTCGTGAAGCCACTCTTTGTTTTTCTGCAGTTCGCTCTTTTTCAAGTCGAGTATTTAAATTATAAACGGGCAGCACATCAAAGCGTTGGCGCTGTCAATGACCCCCCTTTCGGTTTGCGGCTTGAATTACGCGCTAGGCAACAACAACAGCCACAGCAGCAACAACAACAACAGCAACAACAACAGCAGCAGCAACAACAGCTGTAAGAAGAGGCTACTTGAGAGCGCGCCCAAACAGGGGTTGGGGTTGCAGTTGGGGGACAGTTAGAGGAGTCCTTTGTTGTGGCACCGAAAACTGTGCAATGGTTTCAATTACGTAAGCTAAAAAGGAAACCAAAGAAGGTTGCTCTAGGCGAGACTGCTCGACCAGCAGATACCCAGCAACTGCAAATATGCCAAAAGCATTTACTCATCCTCTGAGTTTGACTGTACTTTTAAGTAATCGTTGTAAAACGTGCATATAACTATATAATAATAAGGTTGCTTTCCTGATTTTAAGCAGAAGTAAGAAAATTGTTTGTGAAATATTGAAATATTGAATTAACAAATTTTCTCTCTATTAATCAACAAGATGAAATTCTATATTTAATAATAACATAATAATATTTATCTGCTCATTTCAAATGGGTTTAGGGTATCAATGAAAATTCAATGAAAACAGTTGGCGCCCTATTCGTGCAGAGGGGTTTTAAGTACCGGAGGGGGTGGATGGGCGAGTATTGTGCGGTTAAATGCACTCAACGCATGAGTCCACTGCGAGTTCTATTGACCATTTCAGCTTTGGCGCCACTCATTCGCCAATAAACATTAAAAATTATTGTAATTATGCCCCGACGCCTGACCAAAGAAGGTGCCGCAAAAATGCGAACAATCCACGCCGCACAGCACAGCACATGCCCCGCCCAGCTGGCGCATATGACCCGCCCAGCGTCTGGCATGCACCGTTCGCGGCAGTTTTATGGGCCCAAAGTCCAAAATGCTAAAATCTAAATTGGCATTCGATGCAACGCAATGAAATGCAATGAAATCAAAATGCAATGCGATGCAACGTGATGCGTTGCTTTCCGTTTGCGAGCCGCGGCAACATTTTCTGTGCATGCCCCATTTGACGCATGAAATGCCTGCCGTAGGCGGCGCGCAAGTGCGTCGCATAACTCATACGCAGCGTGTGACGGACGAGCGCCGCGGACCACCAACAACAAAACAATAACAAAGCGCTGCACACTTGGTAAGGGCCGCGGCTGAGCGGGGATGGTTGGCAGAGAGTGACATGCGATGATTGTAATTTATTGAAAGCGGCTTAGAAACTATAAACTGTGAAAACTATGCATGGAAATTAACATCAATTGCCATGGGCTTAAAGTGAGAGGTGTAAAAACGTTAAAAAGCTAATTAAAGGCAGCAATGGAGAAAAGCCTTAAAAAAGTTTTTATTTATAATTTTTGTTAATAACTAGCAAACTAATCAGCCAATGACAACTTTATAATTAATAGTAGACACATACCTATAACTATAAACTATAGGAAAGAAAAACAAATATAATAGATTAAATATATATAAAATTATCATTATCATATAAATATAAAATTAAAATATTATTTTTAATAACGCATATATTTTACATGCAGAATCAGTCTAGAAATCAACATGTCATCAAACACAAAAATCGATTCAGATTTAACAAAGTTATGGGAATTTAAAACATAGGAGCTACGCATTCGAGAGCTTAACATGTCTATATTTTTTACAATGCAATATTTTTGACAAAAATTTAACTCCCTCAGAATCACATGTAATATTTTTTTACGCTAAATGTGACAAATTTGAAAATTTAAATTTTGAAAAAAAATTTGTTTTCAAAAATAAAAAAAAATATTAAAACAATTTTGTTTCAAGAATGTAAAAAACTTAAATGCATATTTATTATGGGGCTATAATTTTTAATGTTAAATATTTATTTTTGAATAATTGAAAAAAGCGATGTTAGTTTAAAGTAGTACACCAACTCTTATACATATATTGAATCCATGTTTATTTTTAACCCACCACTTTCAACGTTCCGTTCGATAAATGTGATGCATTTTATCAAATCGTCCCAAATGGATTATAAACTGTCCGTTTAGTCACGACATTTGTCACGTGCCAATCGCTCAATCAGAGTGCTGAGCACTTAAAGGGGCCCCCTCGCATTTCCCCGCCACCTCGTTGGCCAGTTGCAACTGAACGTTGCAATATTTTGGGCCATATTTCAACTGGCTGATTTGGCTTTAGGCTGTGCAACTACCGTTTTGGCTTAGCTAACTGACTGGCTGCCTGGTTGCCTGGCTGTCGGTCTGTCTGCTGGTCTGGGCCACGCCGGACCGCCTCCCACAGTCAATCAACGGGCCAGGGCAGTGGCCATCAGGCGGCAGTCTGTGGCGCATCTTTGCCGCGGGCGCATTGGGCTACTGCATATGCAGCAGTAGCAGCAGCAACAGCAGCAGCAGTTGAAGCTGCCATCGCGGCAATGTGGCAATTAATTCTTTGATGAATTTACTGCTGCTGCCTGCGACTACACAGCACAAAATTTTGCTTAATGTTCAAAGAACATTTTGATTTTTATAAAAAAAAAACAAAATTGGACAAAAATATATATAAGCGAATAATGAGTTATAAAAATGAAACTCTAAATACACATTTACTTACATATTAACTTTAAAACAAACAAAATAAAAATTGAGTGGCGTCATTTCTAATTTTGGTTTGAAGCGTTAAATTAAAACATAAAATATAATGAATTTATACTTTTGATTAAATTTAAAATTTGAATAAATTGCAAACAAAATAGTTTACAGTGCATTGTAATTGGCCACGAAATGCGTTTTGAATGCAGCGGATGCGTTGGCCAAACTGCAGCAGCAGCAGCGGCATCCTCTAAATGCGTTTTCTGCCAGCTCTATTCGCGACTCCACAATTATAAAATAACCATTATTTATAATGGTCCTCATCGTAGTTTCAGTCTGACTTTGCCGACGGCGCAAATTCTCAATGCGAGCGGAAATGCAGCGACGCCAACTGCAGCAGCAGCAGCAGCAGCGGCAGCAACAGCGGCAGCAACAGCAACAGAAACTGCAACTGCGTGTGGATTTGAGATATTTTGCAGACATTTAGCGGCGCTTTTGGGCTGAGCCCGCTGAACCGCTGAGACGCCGCCGCCGTTGCCGCCAAATGTTGCCGCTTGCCGCAGTTTTTCCGAGTCAGAGAAGCGTTTCAAATTACAGACACCAAATAAGCCGACGCTTCGCTCCACAGTTGCCACTAAAGACGCGAGAGTGGCGCCGCTCTTCCACCCTTTACCGCTACACTGAGAGAAAAATTCAAAAACTTTTTAATTAAATCCAGTCAAGATCAAACTTGCTTTGCCTTGAAAATGAAATTCTAATTTTCAAATAATTTCTATTATATATGTTTAATTTTTTATATCAAAATTAATTGAAGTAATTGAAGTTGTAATTAATTCAAACCATGTTTTAACAATTAGCTTTGATTTATTTAATACCTTATTGTTTTGTTCGTTTGTTTTTCTCTGAGTGTAGTTTGTCTATGTTTTGGGTTAGTCAACGCCGACAATAAAATGCGTGGCAAAATGCAATTGAGAAATTAATTTCACCCATTCAGACATTCGTATTTACGCTATAATTAAAACTAATTTGTGTATGCGAATAGCAGCAACAACAACTACAACACTCGAATTACCGCCCCAAACAGACACTTGGCTTTGTGCTGCTACGTTGCACATTAACACACACACACACACACACTTAAGTACACACACTCACAAAAACACATGCAGCAGACAACATGCCTCTTGACATCAAATGTTGTTGTGCCTCAGCCATGAAACATAAACAAAGTACACAGAGAACCACCTAAAAAAAACATGTGATAAAAAATTAAAAGAAAACTGAGCATGGAAAATACAGTGCGATAAAGAGTTGAGTTGTGGGCCATGGCTTATAGAACTTCTCAGTACTTAATAGCTCTTAAAAACAGCACAAAATGTAATTGAGCAAAAATTCTGAATTATTTTACTAATTAAATGGGTTTACAGACCTTTGAAAATGATATATATGATCGTGTTGATTACAATAATAGGCGAATAAATAACAAAATTGTACACGCGATTGCTAATAATTACAAAAGTCTTAAAATAAATAACAAAACAGACTGCGGGGGAGAGAGAAGACAGAGAAGTTAATGTAATAATAATAATCTAATAAGAGTTGATAACTGTCGATAAATTTGGCAACAAATATCGATTATCGATGTAGATGATCGATATTAATCGTTATGTTTTCAATTCTTTTTCAATATGTGTTTTTACCCGTCGATTAATTATTAAATATTTTGTTACAGTAAATTTGATATTAAAATGATCGATAATTTTATTTTAATCGGCGATAATAATATATTGTTGTGTAATAACTATCGATCATTTAATAAAAACTACTATTATAGATTATTTTCAAACAAGAATAAACATGATAAAATGTTTTATAATAAGCGTCAGTAATAATCGACTTATTTTTTTTAGTAAAATCATATTTTATACCTAATATGGTGTTACATGAATTCTCGAACAAATGTTAAGTTTCTTAATATATTCTATTGTGTTTTTAAGGTAGTAAAATATGCATATTTTTTCTTTTAAATACACATATTTTGTTAGATCTGCTGAAAACGAAACTGTGTGCAATTAGTTCAATTATACGAGTGCAAACATGAGCTGTATTTTTATAGGCCCGCCAGTCAAACAACATTCAGTGTCTGTACATGTGTGCATGCAATCCCAACTCGAACTGATATGCTTGAGAATCTCAAGATGCTACACTCGAAACCCTGTAAAACCCAATTAAAAACAGTGGAAAAAAATACCATTAAAAAAGACCGCAACTGCAAAATCTGAAACCGAAATTCATGCTTCAAATAACGATTGGAACTGGGAAGCTGCGGGACGAAGAGCAGGCGAACTGCTGCTCTACTGAGCCGTGCTAATGAGCGCCAGGATGGCCAGGATACTTCTGGATAGGCACCCAATAGGCTCCTCTCTTCTATATATAAAGAGAGAGGGAGAGAGATTGAGCGAACGAGAACTCAACTCATTTTTAGCCAGGCAGCAAATGAAGTGCCAGAAATGTGAAGCGAAATTGCATAAACCTCTCGACGGACGGCATGAAAATCAACTCGAGTGTGCGGCCCCAGGGGTGAGGACAGGCAAATGGAAGGTGGAGGGGGGAGGGGGGAAATGTACTACAAAAATATAAGTAAAACATGCAAAACTTTGGTTTTTTATTTTGTAATGCAACTGAGTTCATTAACATCAGCCTGGGTACAAAAAAAAACATCAGCATGCTGCCAGGTGCCAGTGGCTGCAAAACTGCCCGCAGCAACTGCAGAGTGCGGGGTGTTGGTGTGTGGGAGGGGGAGGATGAGGTAGCAGATGAGGGACTGCTGCTGCCATATCTACCCCAAGCACTGGTAAATCTAAATGACTTTATTACTTTTTTTTTTTTTACATATTTGTGTTTGTTTTGTTTCTTCTTGTTTTTTTTTTTCTGCATCTTCTTCTTGCTGTAGCACTCCAGCTCGAACTTTTATTTCAAATCCCGCAAGGATACAGCACGATTTGCGGCAGAAAACCAGGAGAGGACAAAAAAATGAGAGAAAAGCACAGAATTGCAGGCAATGCAAATATATAAAAAAAATAAAAATAAATAAAACAAGCGAGTGTGCTCTGATGGAATTTAGCTACTAGGCGATACCCTGTAATTTGTTGGCAAACAACGCTTTGTTTGAACAATCTCTGGTATATTTGTAGTACAGTTAGAAATTATTTTTAGTAGTATTTTAATGCAAAATCATTGCTATAAAGAAAACAAAAATATTAGTACTGACTAAGGTCACAAACGCCCAATTGCAAAAATTTGTGCAATTACAGGGTATGCAAATTGAAAAGAATTGCAGCACAGTTGTTTTTCGCTTTCTTTTTGTGTGTGCTTTACGCGTATTTTGCAAGCCACAATGATGCTTGAAGTGGCGGGCGCCTCGGCTCCGGGCTCCAGGCTCCGAGCTCTGGGTGGGCGTGACCGTGCATAGGATTTGGCTTTAAATGCCAGCAAATTGCATGCGCCTGGAAATATTTAATTAGACAACTGAGCGGCGGAAAATCATGAGGGAAATAACAGCAAAAGTTGCGGTTTAAGGATTTCTCATTTAAATGCTGTGCTGCATGCCGCATGCCACATGCGGTATGCGGCATAACGATAAGGAGGACCCAGAGTCGAAGGATATTGTGAAGTGCGCATTGTGCATGTCGTTTCAAGGGTAAGGCGGCTGACGGAGGAGGAGGAGGAGCCGCTGACTAGGGGACTTAGTGTGGTCGGAGTTTTTTTTCTATATATTTTTTGTGTTTTTTTTTTGTTTCATCTTTTATTTAGCTATTGTTTGCTGTGCAGCGCCGCCGCTTAGGGGCAGCCATGGCAAACAAGGGGCATATTAATTGCATTGCATACTTTTGGGGCCCCAACTTGGCGACCTCTGCACAGCGCACCCAACCCCTGAATGGCATTCCCTGTATTGTGTTACCCTATTATTAATGAATTAAACTTGACTTTCGGTTCGTTGCTCGCCGCAGCAGCAGCAACAACAAAAGCAACAACAACAATTATTTCCATGGTGAAGGCGAAGTTAATAATACTCTAGGGATAAAACTATTTTGGGATTTTATTTGGCTATTATCGAAGTTTTTTTTTATCATTTAATGAGACATTTAATTCAGAGCTCAGATAAGAAAGTTATGAGTTTATATAAAAAAATGGCATTTAATAAAATCGTACAGGATAACATTTGTATTCCAATGCTGCAACATGCATCTTATTGTTATAATTCGCAATTGGTGTAAGTCAACTTATAAATGTTATCTTATAAGTTAAAGAATCAACTATTGGTAAATTCAATCTCTTGTAGTTGACATAAATCTACTCACATATATCAGAGCATAGCAGGCGTATCCTGCGGCTATACACTGCTTGATTATGATGGAGGGGGAGGCGTGGGCGTGTAGGGGGTGTAGGAAGCTGTTGCTGCTGCCATATGCAAAAAACTCGCTTTAATGTTTTTCGGCTTCGTCTGCTGTTGACTGGAAAAAGGGGAGAAATAGTGGGAGAAAGAGAGATGAAGTTTGGGGAGACTGCAAAGTTGCGTTGGTTTTCTTATTTGATTTGGGTTTGCTGTGTTGCCTGCGGGATTTTATATTGCGACATCACTTGCTGCAGGTTCAATGACACCGCACTCCGTGCCATAAAAATGAGATGCCAGTCGTTGGCTCACAATGACGCAACAACAAAAACTTGGCTTAGTCACGCCCCAAATGCCAACCCGCAGCAGTTTTTTTTCGCCGATCTTAGCGAGAGATTCTACAAAACTCCCACCTAACCTCACTCAAAAAATGAGGAACTTAAGCCATGCAAAAGATATCCTGTAATTTATTTTCAAGGTTAAATAACCTACCTATTCACATTTAAACTTTAGTTCATTTTAATAAATAAATTAGGGATTATATTGATCATTAGATAGTCATAAATTGAATTTGAAAATTTTGATGAAGTTTTTTAAAGCTAATACGAAATATGTGGAGATGCCCTTTGCACACGTAAATGTGATTACAGGGTAACTCCTCTCTTTCTCTCTCTCTCTCTTCGGTATTTTTTGCCGCTTTAATTAAGCCACCTCACAATTACGATGCCAGAAAGCCCACATGATTTTTGGTTAGGCGGCAATTGTGCTTTGGCCAGCTCTTGGAATGGCTGGCGATCAGCTGGCTCATAAAGTTTTAGATGCTTTTGCCCGGGTCCCCCTGCCGTGAAACGATCATCTGTGTCCATCTATGGACATGGCTGCCGCTGCGCAAATAAATCGCTGGCTCTAAAGAAGGACACACGGCTCGAACATTTTCATAAATCGTTGCAAACAAACCGTTCGCTTTATGGCATTTTTGTGCAAAGTTTTTCCAATTCTAACTGTACTCAACTGCTGCCAACTGGGAAGTGCTCCAGCTGGAGCTGCCACCTGGAGCCGCCTGCTGGGGATCGGGTCAAGTGGCCGGTCAGCGGTTGCGGTGCGTTAGTCGAACAATGCATGCTAAATGCCACAAAAAAAAAGACTGTAAAAATCAAAAGTACTCTAGGCGAGCGTGGTACTCTAGCAAATACTCTGTACTCTGCTTCTTCTTTTCCATGGCACTTCTCTATGAAGAAAACAGATTGCTAAAAGATGGTATTACATTTTTTGTATATATCAATAAATATTAATATGTATTTTAATTTTTGACAGAGTGAGTAGATATTCAAATGGAATAATTTTTCGAAAAAATTAAAAATAAACTTTAAAATCTTTAAATTTTATACTTTGTTAGATCGCCTGTCACATACATGTGCATAACTGCAACATGCCCATTTTCTACCTATTTTCAATTTATCTAGGGTATAAAAGACACCTTCAAGAGCAGCTTCCATTCTCACAGTGCGTGTCAAACTGACAGTTTGATAAATATTGCAAGAGCTCTTGAACTCTCTCCCGCTCTCACTCGCTCTCTTCCTCCTCTTTCGCTGTCTGCCAGTCAAGTGTTCCTCGCATATTCTGACAACTCCGACTTGGTCAAAACTCACAAATCTATATGCTTTATACATATATATGCATATAGACTGATAGATGCCCCTCCCCATCTGGCACTCAACTGAAGTCTCGAGTTGTCCAACATTTTGCCCTGCAGTTGGAGGCGTAACATGCACTTTTTTCACATACGCTCGCTTAGTTCCCACAATTCTCCCGCTGCCTCTCCGCACCCAACCACATTTGTTCTCTAATGTTTTGCTGTGGTTCAACTTTTTAATTTAAATGACATGACTTGGCCGAGGTAACGGTCAGCAGCAGCAGCAGCAGCAACAGTCACAGTTGGCGACGCCCATGCCACATTTGATGGGCAGTGGGCGTGGCATCGCTGCAACATGCCTGATCTCTCTACCATACGCCCCAAAAAAGTTTTGCATTGACTCGAGAAAGAACAACAACTATATTGAAACTATCAAAGTCTACAGCCTGGCAATTTACCGTTCAACTGTCTCTCTCTCTCTCTCCCTCTGTCTCTCTCATTCTTTTTTCGCCTGACACTGCAAAGCAAATCATAAATTTTGCTGGCCCAATTGCTCGGCCAATTATGCAGCAA
The DNA here is from genome assembly GCA_004149465.1 of Drosophila nigromelanica. Classification (NCBI taxonomy): domain Eukaryota; kingdom Metazoa; phylum Arthropoda; class Insecta; order Diptera; family Drosophilidae; genus Drosophila; species Drosophila nigromelanica. Next base: position 58,451 of record SCDS01000460.1, read on the forward strand.
ACAAATGGCCCATAATGAAGGCGGCCAAGCTGGCCAACTGACAAAGTCAACATTTATCTTGCCCATATACGACAGGAGAGCAACAACAACAACAACAACAACAACAACAAAAGGGGGCACAACAGAAACATAAAACTAATAATGACATGAAAAGTGCAGAGCATTCAGTTGGTCTTCGTTAATAATTAGATAAAATAGAGAAAGAGTTGAAAGAGTTTTAAAATTGCGCTTCGAAAAATAATATTTGTGCAAGTAAATTTCTTAAATTATATAAATCATTTATATTATAGAGATATAGAGTATGGTATTTAAAAATATCCATAAAAAGCAGATAGGGTTTCATTAAAATGTTTTCATCAGCATACAGCAGGTTTTAAGGTTTTATGTAATTTAGTGAATAGAAATCTAAACACATCTATATTTACAATAGACAGCAATAAGAGCTCGTTTGTGATTTCTTAGAATTGTATTCAAGCAATCGCAGCAGAAAACCTGCGGCACACTTTAATGCATTTTGCCTAACAAATCGAGTGCCACTGTAATAATACCTTAATGTTAGGGTATGTTAAGTACAATGTTGCAACTGCAACAAATAAATTTTGCCAGAATGATGGCCTCGGCCGTGGCCGTGCTTCTAGTCCATGCCCCGGACAATGTGGCCAGCCTTAATTGCCATGTTGCGGCAACATGTTGCCGATCAATAAAAGTCGCAACAGCAGCAGCAGCAGCAACGGCCCGTCAAAGCCATGGCCAATGATAATGACAATGCAGTTCGGTTTGATTCAGTTTGGCGGCTGAATCCATGATTAATGACAATAAATTTGATTTTTAGTGAAGCAACAACGAGATTCGCAACAAAGGAGACGCTTGATTAGCGCAACTGTGCCTCAGCTAGGGGGGAATTCAGTTGGCTGGGGTTAGTGCGGGGTGTGGGGTGGCGGGGACAACAGTAGCTGTGGATAAATGCGAACAGTCGTAAATTTTAAAAATATTGCGCGGCAGCTGTCATAAAAATGCAATGCGGCAATGCAATTTGTTGTTGCTTTTGTTATTCCGCGCAACAGATTAACATAAAGTCAGCCTGTGGGGTGGTGTAGGCTGTAGACTGTAGAATGTGAGTGAAGTGGGGGGGGGGGGGGGGGGGGGGGGGGGTGGGGGGGGAGGGGGGAAGCTTCTTGGGGACATAGGAGAGCGGGGGCATGTCTGTCATTCTGAATACACTCAACGAAAATCCATGTACAAAAGTTGCAAAAATATATTTCGAATTTATTCAAAAATCCAATCTAATCCAATAAACTAAAAAAATTTGATTTGAAGTCAGCTTAATTTTAATTGAAATATTTAATTATTTAAATAGAGCTAATTCAGTTATATTTGTTTTTTTTTTTAACTTAAAATTTTGATTGTTACAGATGATTACAAATATAATATTAGAATATTTAAAAGCTTGTCTCAAATAAGTATTACAGTTAAGATTATCTTACGCTCATTTTGTGCTAACTTTTTGTTACCAATCAAAAATATTTATTATTAATTTAAGATTATTCTAGTGAAATTTCTCTGAGTGCTGTTTGTTCGTGAGCCTACATGCAGGCCATGATTTAGTGCACAATGCATTAGCTATTTATTTATTTTACGCGCGGTTTCAGTTTCATTTAGTCGCTATAGCTACTAAGGTAATCCCCCTTCCCTTCCTTTCTCGCCACTTATATCCACCCTGCCCCTCACGCAGTGCTCATTAATTCCAAAGTAACTTTTAAAAAACATCAACAAAAAACTGCAGCCAGCCAGCCATAGAATCTACTGCAATGGAATTTGTTTTCGACTTCATTAAAGTTAATTTAAATATGTTTTTTTTTCTAAATGCGTTCGTCGGCGATGCATTTAATCCCCCACCACCTGCCCGCACACTCCCCAAACACCTCTCCTCTGGTGTCTTTAGTCTTCTCTTATTTCCGTTCTTCTTCTGGCTTGAATTGCTGAGTTTTTACAGTTTTAGTTTAATTGTGTTTCGGTATTTTTTTTTATAGTTTTATTACGCTCTCATTTCGCTCGCCTCTATAATTAAATCAGGCATTAATGCAGATATATGCTATATAGTGATAGCATTACGAAAATCTACTCGTTATGATCTTTTGAATGTGAAAATTAGAGATATAAGCGGACAGACACAATTCCAAACTCGGGTGCTATAAAGCGTCTAATGAGCTAAGCAAAAAGTTGAGAGCGCTCCCAAGTCAAGAGTCCAAGGAAGATCTGCCAGATCTAGATAACACCTGAAGCTCATAAAATCAGCAACACAAAGCTGAGAAAAAAAGCCTGCATCTTGTACTGATTAATATTAAAGAACTCCATTAAAAAAGTACTTACAATTAAAAAGTTTAGATAAAATACAAATATTTATTAATAGGATTTTCTGACTGCCAGAAATGCTTTTAACTATTTATCGATTTTGAAAATCTAGTTAGGGTTATATTTAAGAAATCAACTATTATAAAATACAGTTTTAATTTAGCAAAATTGCATCTTTAAAGGAAGAGTTTGTTGAGATATTTATAGAGGGGTATTTTTAAAGTCATGCTTAAGGCTTTTGCATGCCAGCTTATTGTAGTTTTTATTAGCGCTCCTCTCTTTCTCTTTTTTACACACGCTGACTGCACCGACAAGATCAGCGACAACAACAGCAAAGGCAACAGCAACAGCAACAAAAACAACAACACGAATTAAAATTGTAAATGTCGCGACTTTGGGGATGGCAATGTCGATTCGATTCGATGCGATTCGACTGGCAAACAAGTTTACGGCCCGCGCCAGACACAGGCGACTTAAGGAGGTGGAGCGGGGGGATGGCGGGTTGGGGGTGTAACGGACGCCAAGAAATGCAGATGAAGCTGACAGCAGCTTCGACGTCGCCGTCGCTCTGACTCTAAATCTACCGCTGACTTTGGCTGCACAGTGAAAATTGTTGGTGTTCTTTTAATTCCTTTTGGTTTTGAATTTAAATCGTTTTTGGAATTACATTTATTTTTGCAATTCAACGCAAGATTCAAATTGCTTGAGTTGAAAACTAAAATTAGACTTTACTCAATTCCATTTAACTTTTATTGTTTTTAATCTTTCATTCTCTTCTTGAACACAATTACAATAATTTTTTTGCTGCATAAATAAAACCAAAATTGGACTTGAAAACATTATTATTTATAATATTTTTTTTTTGCAGTACTGCTTACAAAAAGTTTTTTATTCACTTCACTTTATTTAATATTTTATTTAATATTATTTTTTACAAGAATAAAAATGGTTTTTATTGAACCATTTGTTACTGTGTGTCTTTGTGACTGGGGGCCATGTTGCATATGGGTCGCTGTTGCATGCTCCATTTCCATGGAGCCACAGCCCCATCAATTGGCGAGCAGCAGCGGGAGAACAACATGCGACAAAGTCTAAAACCAGGCAGCAAACTCTAGCTGCATAATTGCCAGTCTAAATCAATGGCTGCTGCCTGCTGTTGCCAAGCCCCGCTCAACAACAGCAACAACAACAACGACACACACTCACACACACACACACACATGTGTCAAGCTTCATTGTCAACGCCATCGTCGCGGCTCCAGCCCGTCTCCAGCTCCCTCCCGCCGCCATTCCCCCCCCTCGATCGGCGTCATCGTCAATATTTGCCATGATCTTATCGTCAAGCAAAGTCATGTTGCCTGCCAAGGCTCTCGGTTGCCTCGTTGTTTGGTTGTTTGGTTGTTTTGGTGGCTCTTCTGGTTTGCCGCCACTTGGGCGCAATTATTTTATTTTACACTTGCAATTGGGGACAACATAACTTGGTCATAAACTTGGCTAAGGTGTGTCTGCACGCGGTAAAAGAAAACAAAACAGAAAAACCAAACAAAAACACCAAAAATATCTTCCACTGGCTGCGAGTAGCTCAGCTTCGGTAAAGCGTTTTCAGAGCCAATTAACAATGTTGAGTCCCAGCAGATTTCATCCTATAACTAGTTTAAACTGCCATTATTATGTAATAGTATTTTTGTTTTTTATAAATAAAACACAAAATGTTACAAAAAAAAAGACTTTATTGAAATTAGGTAAAAACAAAAATATTTTCTTTTGAGTTTATTTTGTTTTACCAATAAATATAAATTTTATTAAGATGAAAACATTTAACTGTGTCTTATACTTTAAATAATAATAAAAATAATAATAATAGTAGTAATACTCGAGTTTTATGTTGGAATTTTTCATATGAACCTATGAGTATTGTTATTGTTATTACGATTACCAAAATAATTATTATTTTTATTATATAAACAAATACAATTTTTTATTGAAATACATTTTTCCTAGTGTATTCAAGGCTTCGTTCTGGCGCAGCTTTCCACTTTGCTTTTCCCCATCAAGTTGCAGTGTTGAGTTATGGCAAAAGACCTTGGACTTAAACAGCAGCCTCAGCCGCAGCCGCACTGACTGTACCGATCTGCACCCGCACCCTGATCACCTCCACCGCCTCCTCCTCCTGCACCTCCCTCTCCTTTTTCTGCTTTGTCTTGTGCAATTTGTCATTGCGCCGTCAGCGAGACGACGAGAGGCGTGCGCCAAATGACTTCGGGCTACCGGTAGCTAAGCAGCTCCCCTTCCCCCCTCTCCACCGCACTCTCCCCCGCTTTCCTGGGGCCTGACTTCGCTGCCTGCGGCTGTGGCAGACTGGCAACTGTTGCTGCTGGCCTCGTCATCTATCGCTGGCTGCCATCTGCGTACAGTTAAAAAAAAAGCGACAGCCTCCCCTGTTCCTGTTCCTGCTGTGCTGTGCGTTGGCCATGCCGCTGGCGATTGTGAACTGGCTATTGTGAACTGGTGACTGCTGACTGCTGACTGGAAACTGGCGCTCCTTCGACGACTTCTTTATGGCTCTTGATTTTTATGATTTTGCTGTTTAATGGTTCATTTGTGTGTTGTCCTCTCTCTCTCTCTCTCTCACACACACACATCCCCCCTCTCTCACTCTGTCACTCATTTGGTGCTTTTGGTAACTGGCTTCCAGTTTTGTTATCGGCGCGTCTATATCTTCAGCTTTTGTCTCAGCTTTTGCCTCGTTGCCAGCTTGTTTTAAGTGTGTGCTACCCCCTCCAATCTCAAAACTCCCGCCCTCAGCCCTCATCCCTCACACCACACGCCTGCCTGGCTGCTCTGGCTTAATCTCTGTTCAACATTTTTGTGCATAACGCAGTCGCCGCTGCGTCGCCAGACAACATTTTGGCCAACTTGTTTACCCATCGTTTTGGCCAAGTTACGGCCAAGCGTTGAGTTAACTGCATTGTTTGTTTGCTTCTTGGTGCTTGCATTGTTAGTGCGCGGTTTCCTTGTTACATTCCCCTCCTCACCCCCTTCAGGTTTTGTGTCGTTTGTTTTTGTTTTGGCTCCTTGGCTGCTGATCTGCAATTTATGTTGCATACTTTGTGGCTGCGCAAACTTGTGGGTTTTTGTTTTTTGGTGCAGGATTTTAGAGTATTCCCGATATGCAACGTTGTAGGAAATTCTTAAGAACTCGATTAATTGAAAATACTCTGACTAGAATTGTGGCTAATTTGTTATCGACATACATGTATCGATATGAACTGTACATATGTATACGTGTTATCGTTAATCGTTATCAACCAAATTATGATTAACAATCGACTTTATAGGATATATCGGTTTGCAAATGCTTCAAGTTTTGATTAGTTTTCAACACTTATCGATCATCATATTAACTAATGATAATTCGATAAATATCGTTCATGTAATCGAACAATTTGTAGCAAATTCTGATCAACCGTACGATAAGTTTAATTATTTATGTTCTCAATCGGATTTTAGGCAAGCTCTGATTAAAAATCAATCTCTCTAAGACAATCGAACTTAGCCTTGGAAATATTATATCAATAATTTGATAATTATTAGAGTAATCGACGGATTTCTAGAAACTTGGAAATATCTGTAATCGGATTCGCCAAACACGATCTTTGACTTTCCACAGCTGTTCGCCATGGGCACTAAGATGATTATCGCTTGTAATTAGCTGCATTGATTTGACAGTTGCTTGGCTATCGAATAAATGTAATCGTTTAGCTGGCATTGTCCACAACTTGGCTGCTTGGCTATTCTAATGAGCTGCGACTAAATCGCTGTGGCTAATGACACCTCATCAGCTTAACCAGCGATTAGCTGCCTTGTAAACTTAACTTAACGGCCAAGAACTTTTTTGCGCCCCCGTCCCCCATGGCCAGCAACTTTGGCATCTTTAAGTTGGCCATTTGCTCAACTGCCGCGGTGACACCTTCGGCTCCAAGTCGAAGAAATGTTGGTCACGACGCGGGGCACGGGATCGGGAACGGGAACGGGGATGCGGATGAGCATCGCCGTTGGCAGCTGGCGCCGCCTCCATTCAAAATCACTTTATGGCGCAGTCGTCGCGGCCATAATTGGCCGCGGTGCCAATCATTTTAACAGCTAGGCAAACACGCAACCCAAAGCGAAGCCAAGTCAAGAAACCAAAGACAAAACCAAAACTTAAAGCAAAGCCACAACAAGAGCCACAACCAGAACCAGTCGCCGCCGCCTGTTCATGCGCCATGTCTGCAGCAATGTCGCTGAATGATAATGCAAAATATGCAGTCAAAGAAGCTGCCAGTTCCTTTGACACCCATACACTGAGAGAAACACCCATGGTGAAGTAAACATGCAGAACACAAAACAAGTCTTCGAAAAACAATTTGTATATTTGAAAATTTAAAAATCTGTTGCTTTTTGAAGGACCAAGTTTTAGGCTCAAATTCGACAAGATACAATTTTTGGTTTGTATTACAAATATATTCCATTTAGTGTCTTTAAAACTCGTCTTAAAAACCAATATTTTGTCTATAAGCTTGGTTTACGAATCTGTTATATATTTTTCAAATTACGTAATACAATTAAAAAAATATATATTTAAAAAATATATGTGGTTTGGGTTCAGGTTGAACTGTATTTTTTTCAAACTGGTTCCGACTAGGATTCTGTTGAAAATGAAAGAGTAACATATGTTTCGGTTCAAATCCGGTTAGCAGTCTGCTTTTTAATTTATATAGGAGAAAACGGCAAAAACAAAGTAAATATTGATTATTGTATTATCTTATTTTATGTATACATTATCTTTTCAGTAATAATTTGTATTACTTTTAATAAATGTAAATATTAATTTAATTTAATACAATTCATAAGAAATTTAGTTTGTATTACAAACAGTTGCACACATTTTCGCGCAGTGTCGTTGAACGCTACTCGCTTTGGCCGCCTGTCTCAATGACAATTGGCGCCAAAGCCGCGGGGCGTTTTGGCTTGGCGATGGGGGTAGATCGGCAACTGGGTAGGATCGCAGACTGTGATCCTGCCGGGGCACTTGTTTGTTTATAATTAGCCGCTCGAAAACGATGCTGGCGACGTCGCTGGCGCTGGCAATTCAAATTAATGGCCAGCTACTGGTTCTGCAGCATCTATTTTTATGGCCGATCAATTTTCTAATAACTGCCACTCAGACAGTCTCTATTCATTCACTCACTCACCCTCTCTCTCTCTCTCTTTCTCTCTCTTTCTGTTTGCAGCAGGCGGAAATGCTGATGGAGGACTCGCTGCTGTTGCCGCTGGGCTTGGTGGCGCCGCAGCCGCCGCCGTCGACGCTCCATCATCCGCTGCTGGACACCTCGAGCAAGAAGCTGAAGGCAAGCGCTTTGGACAACTACCACGCTCTGGACATACAGCACTATCACATGGTCTATGCCCACTGCATGCAGCAGCAGCAGCAGCAGCAGCAGCGGGAGCGGGAAAGGGAGCGCGAACGGGAACGGGAACGCGAACGGGAACGAGAAAGAGAACGTGAGCGGGAAAGGGAACGCGAGCGGGAACGGGAGCGGGAAAGGGAGCGCGTGGTGGGTGCGCATCCGCTGGCGAGCAGCGCATTTCAGCCGTGGCGAGCGGCAAAGCCGCCGCCGGCCGCTGCCTATTTGCACGCTTACAATGCGCTCTCGGCGCTGCCGTATGCGTGCCAGGAGCCGCCGGAGCTGCAGAATCCGGAGCGTGTGGTGCGCAGCACGGACCGGGAACGCTTCGAGCGCACCTATCAGCCGAATGTGGCGCTGGCGCCGCGCAAGAGCATCCTGAGCAAGGAGCGGGACAAGGAGCGCGAACTGGAGCGACAGCGGCAGGAACAGCGCGACCTGCAGCTGCACATCAAACAGGAGCGGGCAGCAACGCCGCCAGCGGAGCCGCCAAACGGCAGCAGCAACATCAGCAACAGCAGCCACAGCCAGCACAGCAGCAGCAACAGCAATCACAGCAACAGCTCCAACAGCAGCTCGCCAATGCCCAAGCCCGCACCCGCACCTGCGCCAGCGCCCGCGCCCGCGCCCGCATCGGCGCCCCTCCCGCCCAGCCACACAGCGCCGCCGGCAGCGCGCCATGTGCCACACAGTCCCGCCGAGGAGTTCTCCGCGGGCAGCAATGAGATTACCTCCTCCACATCGCCGGTGCCAGCAACTGCAGCAGCAGCATTAGTTGCAACTGTTGCAGCAGCGGCAACAGCAACAGCAGCAACTGCAGCAGCAGCAGCAGCAGCAGCAACTCCGAGCAGCCACATCATAGCCACCGTTAATCAGCATGCCAAGCTGCTGCCGAGCAGCAGCAACCACAGCGAGCCGAGTCGCATCCGCATCAACAAGAATTTGATGACGACGGCGATTGTTGCGCCGCCGAGCGGCGTCTACTACAAGACGCCATCGCCGACGCAATCCTCCAGCGCGGGTCTCAATCTGAGCACGCACTCGTCGAACGTGGTCAGCTCGCCGCACGCCAAGCACCAGCAGCAACAGTTGCAGCTGCAACATCAGCAACATCAGCAGCTGCAACATCAGCAGCAGCAGCAGCACCAACATCAGCAGCAGCAGCAACTGTTGCCGCAGAATGGCAACGGGCTGCTGAAGCCGCATTTGGGCAGCGAGTTCGAGCTGTCCACGGACACGGACGATGACAGCCTCAACGGGGAGCCGGACAGCAGCGCGATGCTGCCGCCGTGGGAGCTGGCGGTGGAGGCGCTGCGCGACACACGGCCCAAGGATCGGGAGCGTGTGCTCCACTTGCTGCAGCGGCTGCTGCGCGAGAATCAACAATATCGCTGCAGCAATCTGCAGCTGAGCGAGCTCTTCCACAAGCAGGAGGCGCACATTGCGGAGCTACGCGAGCAACTGCAGCGCTGCCGTCGCCAATTGGAGACACTGGACAAGCTGCGCGTGGTGCCATTGAAGCAAACTGTGCTCGAGGTGGAGCGGGAGGAGGAGGAGGTCGATGACGAGCCGGAAGAGGAGGACGACGACGAGGAGGAGGAGGAGGAGCTGCTGCTGGGCGCTGATGAGGCGGACAGCAATGAGACGCTGACACAGGATCAGGCCAACAACAACAGCATCAGTAACAACAACAATAACAACAACAACAACAACAATAACAATAATAACCACAACAACAATAACAATAAAGGGCGACGCAGCCCAACGCCGCTCAACTGCTGCGCGGATGAGCAGGAACAGGATCAGGAGGATGAGGAGGCGGTGGCGCCGCCAGCCAGCAAGCGTCTCAAGCTGGAGGAGTCGCCGGAGGAGCAGCAGCAGCAGCCGCAGCCGAACGGACATGCGAAGAGTCCAAGTGCCAGCGACCAGGATGACGAGGAGGAGGATGACGACGAACACGACGATGACGAGGACGAGGACGAGCAGGAGGAGGAGGAGGAGGGGCAGCAGCAGCAGGCGCAGGCGCCGCATACAAGCGCGCTGGCAACACCGCCCACAGCGACCACGCCCCATTCGCCAGACTCGGCTGCAACCGCCGGACAGCTGTTCGACAGCAGCAACAGCAGCGACGCGGCGGACATGAAGAAGGCGCAAATGTGCGCCAGCCAAGCGCTGGCCAAGATCAGCAGCAGCAAAAGCAGCCGCAACAACAATCACAACCACAACAGCAACAGCAACAACAGCGAGCAGATGGAGGCGGACTGCGATGAGGATCAGGATGAGGAGCAGGAGGAGGAGGAGGAGCAGCGGCGACGGCAACAGGAAGACTCGGATGATGATGAAATGCCGCTGCAGCAGCGCCAGCAGCAGCAACAGCAACAACAGACACAACAACAGCAGCAGCAGCTGCAGCGTCGGCAGCGACGCGACGCAACGTTAGCAGCAGCTGCGCTGCCTGCGACGGCAGAGACGCCAGCGCCGGCAACGACGCACATTTTAATGGCAACAAAGGCGAGCAAAAAGCAAACGCCGCCAACGCCGACGCCAATGGCAACAGCAACAACAGCAGCGATAACAACAGCAACAACAGCAACAACAACGAACTGCGAATTACAAATCAAAAAGGAGATTGCCTAAGCAGCAAAAACCAACCCGCCTCCCCCCGCAGCACCCACAAGCCAACCCAGCCAAAAGCAGCTGCCGTGATCGCATTGCAATTAACCGTTAGCCCTTAGCTCATATAGTCATCTCTTTCACACACACACACACACACACAACAAGCATGCTAAAAACAATAATAAATCAATTTTATGCTCAACGCTTAACGCACAACAATAAAAAAAACAAAGGCAGGGTATGCTGTAGAAAAAACAAATACAAAAAAAACTAAATCCATTTCGACGCGTTCTATCAACATTTTTAGCTTGTTTTGATCTCACGTATAACACAAAATTTGTTAGGCTTCCAAATTCGCTGTTCTTTATAATACTATTTCTATATTATATTTCTTTAAATTTCTTCAACCTTGCTGCAGAAATTATCAACATTGAAACCAAAGCTTTAAAAGAATATATATAAAAAAAAAAAACAAAAAACAAACACAAAAATTTAAAAAGGGAAAAATAACCAACATTTAATTTTGTATATTGCGAGACCACAATTTATGCATATGTGTGTTTTAATTATTATGATTACTTTTATTTTTTAAATTTACTCTAATTAGCGTTTTAATTTGTAATTTTTAAGGCAACAACAAAATGAAATGAAAACTTCGAAGACATTTTAAAAGAGATAAACTCAAAGCGAGGCTTGCAAAATTTAGCAAATTATTCAACACTGACAACATTGTTTTTCTAACTATCTGTAGGTCCGCACAGCGGCAGAAGCTCTACAGGCCCCCGAAACTCCTCAAATTGTTTAATTTTTTGATTAATAACTCTAACTGTAATTATAATTATTTTGTTTCTTTTTTCAACTATAAGTTGGAAGCTAATGCAGTAAGAGAAGGAGAGCAAGTGCGTTGCGAGAGCGAGAGAAATATACACACACAAAATGAACCCACCACTGAGACAAAAAAAAAAATAAATAATTAACAAAAAATAAAATAAAATAAAAAAAACATACAAAATGAATTGCTAAACAAATCTTAACGAAACGTAACGTAATTATTACAAATATTGTACAACACTGAAAAAGTTGCCGCGTTTAATTAAACAAGTTTATACAGTAAAGTAAATATACATACAACTAAAATATATGCTATATAAATGGATATATATAGATATACATAATGATTACATCTACAAACATACATATACATATTTAAATGAACATGAAAAAAGCTAAACATAAACACATACATATAAACATTAATATTTATTGTAGCGCCTAATACAACAATTTAATTAATTGTAGTTTCTGTTTCACTTTGTAAGCTTTGCTTTGTAGGCATTTAGTTCAATAGTTTATAACAAAAACAAAACAAAAATAATTAAATTTAAATATACATAGAAAAACAGAAAGAAAAACAGAAAAACACAGCAAATGCTATAATAGTATTTAAGCAACCTCTTTGTCTTTAATCCATGTGAATGGCCAATACTCGTAATTGTTTTTTTGTAAATATCATTTTTTTCGATACTTGTGTGCATGTATCGAGATATCGATACATGACGTACTTTGATTTCGTTGCCAACACTTTGTGTGAATTATTCATTGAAGAAGAAGAAGAAGCAGCAGCAGCAGTTGATAGAGATGAAGCCAAGCCAAGAGCCAAGCGGAAGCGCGCAGAGATTTCAAAAATCTATAAACTTTTGTTAAACATATTTCATAAACTAAATTTATTTACGCCTGTGTGTTTTGTACTTTCTAAAAGAACATGAAAAAGGTAACCATTTCGTTTATTGTGTGTTAAGTGAATTTCGAAATTAAAAAAATAAAAACAAAAGAAATTTTTAAAAGAAAAAACTACAAAAATAAAAACAAGCTCTTTAAACCAAAATTTGATTAGCTCCTAAGAGTCGCCAGCGGTAAACGTGTAAAATTGTATAAAATTTATAATAAAAAACAAAACAAAAAAAGAAAAAACAAAAATTATTTATATATATAAATTTAACGATTAACATTTTCAATTGTGAGAAATTAAGCAACATAAACAATTGTTATGCGAATTAAAAAGTTATTTAAATGATATGCAAAAGAAAGAAAAAGTTAAAAGGAATCGATTTACAAATTGCTATGCAAAAAAGGTAAATGAAAATGAAAAATAAAATTAAATAATAAAAAAACCCAATATACAAATTATTGTACTATAATTTCTTTGCCAATTTTGTGTTTCATTTACAAGTATTTCTAACGGAAACCCCCCAGAACCAGAAACAGAACGAGAACAAATCTTTACATACCAAACGTGTTGAAGTTACAAGAAAATATAAAAATGAATAAAATATAAAAAAAACCAAAAGGTTAATTCAAACGGTTTTCAGCAAATTTTTATATTAATGGCCAAATTTTACAAATTACCATTTAAAGAAAAATGAAAATAAATCACATCAGAGCAGACGAACGTTGAAACATTTTTGCAGTTTTTGTATAATTTTTTGCTAATAACCCAAAGAAGAGATATATATTAACAGAAACAATCATTTTATTAAACAAATATATAAAACAAATTTTACAAAAACGCCTACAAGAGTTGTCCCAAGCCCTGTTTAAATAAAGAACCAGCTGCTTAAAAAAACATTCGACATTGTTAAAACTTACGGCACTCATGCAACGGCTAAGCAACAACAAACAATAACAATTAATGGCATTAGTTATTACAAAGTATACATATATACATATACAAAGTACATAACACAGAAATCCGCGTCTTGTCAAATATTATTACATAATAATTATTATTATTATCATTTATTTATATATGTGACATTGAGAATGCAAATAAAATGTACAAATTGTGGAGCAAATTGCGTAGAAGTTGTAGAAAACGGTTAACGGAAGCGAGATGCGCCCACAACGCGATTATTAAAAGTTTAATCAAATTAAACAGTTAATGAACAAAGTAAAACAACAACATTTTGACTTCAACGTTTCATATTTAAGTAGTGCAGAAACAAACAAGAAAAATTCAAAAACAAAAAAATATTACATACATATGTAAATTCAAGACAAAATACAAACAAAAACAAACGGTAAATATTATGCATAATAAATATTTGAAAAATAAAATTTGCTCTTCATTATTTCTTGTGAGCTTTCTGGCGGACGTTTAAAATCCTGGGTATTTTTATCTTGCATAACTTTAGGAGGCTCAAAAAAATCCAATCGAGTTCACCAACTCTGCTCAATGATTGCTGCCAAGAGATGGCGCCACACAATGTGGAATTTCCCTGAGCGTAGGTGGTTGTATTCGAAATTTCTTTCGTTAGTTCTGCAGTCGAGACCTAGATGGCGCTGCAAAATGTCCCTCGCATGAAAATCCGAATCTGTATTCACTAAAATTTTTATTATCATTGTACGTGTTTTATTTTTTAGCAGTAAAGGGCAAAAAGATGAAAGATATACAGAATAAGGAATTGTCAAAAATATTTATATATCCAGTTGGCCCAATAATATACAAAATTATTTTCGAAGTGAAAATCCGAAAATGGACAAATGTAATATCTTCGAATGATATAAATTCTTAGGTACGTAAAAATATAAGCTATCGAATAGCAATGAGAAAATTCGATTGTAAATGTTACAACATTTTACAAAAAATGGCAACGGTTACAATAAATAAAATTCCAACATTAACTGAATTAATGATGCCAACAATTGAAGCATATTTGTGATTTTTATAAAATACGTAATAAAAATGTCACTTCAATTGCACCTAAATATACAAAAATTTCGAATATCTACGATATAGACATCTATTCTAGGCAGCCACTAAAACGTCGAGAGCGATTCGAATGGCATCACGTGGCCATTGGGCATAACTAGGAAGAGTATGACTGGTTCCCTAGCACCCGCGTTCTTGGATGGCGCACGCTCCATATTCGAGTTCTTGTACACCTCGTAGATGTGGCAGCCATCCTCTATTCGCACCAGCCGCGTCCACAGCCATTTCTGGCCGTTGCCGCGCATGTTCGTCGCCAGCTTGGCCTTCAGCCGACGATATGCCATGGAGCAGGTCGAGATCGAGTGCTTCATGCGGTCCGATATCGATTGTCCGCCCGCACACTGTCGGTAGTCGCACACCGAATGGGCAAAGTCAACGCGCGGCGTGCGCGGACGTGGACAGCCGATAGGCGACCCACACCGGCCAATGGTGCACTTCGACTTGAGGCTGGGTGTCTTGGGCGGAGTGCAGCAGACGCTGGGCGCTTTGCACTTGGCTGTCGACCTGGCACTGACATATTTACTAAAACTGCTGTTGCTGCTGCACTTGGTCGGACCAGCGTTGCTCGTGGCTGTGCACGTGGGCCTTGGACACACGGCCGGAGCAGGTGTCGGCAAAGGAGGTATCAAGTGTTTGCCTGTGATGTGGACAGTGATTAATATTGGCAAATATGCGAGATTTTTTATTATGTTTTTTTTATTTACCGATTGTGGCAATATCGAGGTGATGGAATATTTGCGTTGCTCCCGAATAGTAGAGTATGCGATCCAGCACCGTCATTATGATCTCATCCGGAAACGGGCTCAGCCCACTGCAGAGCGGATTGCATATCCGCCTGCAGGAGTAGGTGACCCGCGGGCAGCAACAATTGTCAATTTCGACAGGACGGCAGTTCATTAAATAACCGATTTTTTTAGTTATAAAAATTGAATTTTATTAGTTCGGGATTTGACGAAAGAGCGTGTCTAGAATGTCACACTGTATATTTGAAGCGCCAGGCTACTCAGTATGAACATAAATAAATACACGCACACACACACACACACAAGTCTGGCACCAATAATGTCCACTTAAGCGCCTTGCGATTCCCCGCAGGCAGATGTCAAAGGTGCGATATCCGGCTTAGCATTGGAGCCTCAGACGCGAAGGCGTCACAAAAGATAAGATTTCTATTAAGGAAATGACAGAAATTGCGCGCATTGTGTCCAAAGACGACGCAATCAAAAGGTCCTCGGGAGCATGGGGCAGGATATTTAATTTAATGGCGCAAACAAAGCTCAAGTCAAGGATAGGATAGGCGCATGGGCAGGCCGAGATGAACGCTGTCGGACGGGTGAATGGGGCGCAAATGACCAGCGCTCAGTTCTGCGTGAGAGGGTATTACAGGGTACATCAGCTATGCTATGCTTCGTGTGCTACGTTTGTAAAGGCATTTTATGGAAATATTGAAACGCCGAAAAATAATCTATGTCAAAAAGCATTGGGCCGTGGCAAATCGATTTCATCTATATACCTCCATCAGTTGTAAAGTTAGATATATGAACTTTTTCAAACAGATTACTGACGACCTTCTCTAAGGAACACGCAAATATTTCTTAGATACATATAAGTTACCACAACTTTAGAGCTAGAGTCACAAAATTTGGCAAACAAACCTTCTGTAAATTTCATATTTTGGACTCTAAGTTTTATATGCGATTGAATCTTTGCTGTGAGGTAATCTAGAATTCGTTGTAAAAAAACCTTTTTTATTCAAGATGATTTTTCCCCCTTGATTGTTCTTGCAATGTAATTACAGCAACAGTTTCCGCTGGCAAAGCCTCTTTGGCGCTGGCTTCTGCCAACCTGATGCGCGTTTAATGTAATATCCTGGCGCAGGACGACACCATTTCGTTGCTGTATCTTATCTGATTTGGCCGCACAAATGCAATTTCCTGCAATCGCAACCCTTTTAGCCGCGACAATTCACTCATATATTGAGTTAATAGTTTGAAGCCAACGTCCACATACTCATCAAACGGGAAGGGGGGTCGGGGGCAGTAATTGATGTTGTACGCGAATGCGCGTTTGGGTTATCGGATCCACCTGTTCGCACATGGGGGTTGTTGCCTTATCGCTGGCTTTGATGACAGATTATTTTCATTAGCAAAACGACGCCGATGTCCATTTGGCCATCACGTGCCGCATAAAAAACGAAATGAAGAAGTATTTTTTTATTTGTAAAAATTATGAACGTTAATTATTACGTATTTTCATGTTTGTTAAACATGACAAGGAAAGAGGCCACTGCCAAACTGATTGATGTGGCCAACAACAATCAGTCGGAGAACTCGCTGCCTTTCCCATTGCCATTGCCAGCTGCCAATTTGCTGACTTTGAAGCATGCGCTGCAAATCGGATTCCATTCAGATTGCTTTCTGAAAGGAACAAAATCAAAATAAATAGAGACCATATATGAATTGTATGCATATGCATACCCAATGCTCGCCTATGTGGGTGTCTGTGTGTGTCTCAATCACTGTGAGGAGGCTTAGTGCGCACCCAGGGGAAATCGCTTAAGCCGTTCATAATGAGTATTATGACTGCCTGCCTGTCTGCATGCCTCACTGAACGTGGAGCCTTTTCGGCTTGGCCAGCAACCAAATGGTACTGAAATTCGCAAAACAACAATCATAACATGCTGCACGCAGCTGGGCGGGCATCAAATGGTCCAAAATTTGCAAACCGTTCTGCATGCTGTTTTCCAGACCATTGTTTTCTAAAGCAGCTTTGAAATTTCGGATTTCATTTTTACAAGGTAAGAGTACTTCAAGAGCTGAAAAGGGCGTGGGATGCCCTCCTTGTATCACCAAAGCTCCAGAGCTAAGCATCTTTAATGGGGAATTGAAATAAAAATAGAACACGAACTTCGTTGTTGGATGCAACCAACTACGCAATACTCGTTCATTGTAATAACAACTAAACCCAATGTTTTCGAAAATGATTTTTATACTAAAGAATTCAAAACTGGGATACAGAATCGTCCTAAAGCTATGGGATTTGGGATGATTTTTGACAAAATTTGGTCCTCTGAGAATCACTTTTAGAAATAGAAATTCCCAATTCTAAACTTTGAAACAATTTTTTTTTTCGAAAATGAGTGAGGGGGACCACATGATTGTTTGATTGATCAAAAAAAACCAAAAAATTATTTATTTGAAAATGCATATATTTTAAATGTAGAATGTAAGACAAATCATGACAAAACTGCCATAAAACGTCATAAACGAAATCTATGGATGTTTGAAATATGACACCTATGGATCCGGGAGCTTTCCGTGTTACATGCTTTCTTACCAGAACATTCAGCAACATTTTATTTTCGAAAATCTATTCATTTTAAATGTGGAATCAATCTATAGCTACCTAATGCTTGACAAATTTGATACAAAGCGTTTTAAATCGGTTCTGTTTTGATAAAGTTATAGGTGTTTGAAATATGGAAGCTAGGGATACAAGAGGATAACCTATCAAGTTATTGGGGTCGTTGAAACCTTCGAAATGCTCCAAAAATCGATTATAACATTTAATTTGTTTGCTGGCAACAGCTTATATCAAACAGAGCATTTCTCATACCACAGTGCAAACAAAATGCTTATCGAGCGGAATTCTTATCGAGGCTTAAACGTCATGGCAGCAGGAAGCACCGCAGGACAACAGAATTGAATACAACTGAAACAGAGAGAGAGAGAGAGAGAGAGTGAGAGAGAGAGGGAGAACGTCTGCAATTTGTAGGTACAATGGCAAAGCCATATTTGGCGAATGCTTTCTCGATGCTTTTAGCAAGCAATTGCGCAATTTGACATGCAATCAATGCGAAGCCGAACAAGTGTTGAGCAAATGCCAAAAAGAATAATAGAAACTGTGCATAAACGTCGTCAGACCAA
Source organism: Drosophila nigromelanica (assembly GCA_004149465.1). Taxonomy (NCBI): domain Eukaryota; kingdom Metazoa; phylum Arthropoda; class Insecta; order Diptera; family Drosophilidae; genus Drosophila; species Drosophila nigromelanica. Next base: position 76,561 of record SCDS01000460.1, read on the forward strand.
GTGCAATGGGCAGGACAGACAGGAAGGACTGGTTGCCTAGCGAACGCAACTCAATTGCGTCGCTGTTAAATCGTGTGGAAGCTGATATGATTATGCGTGTCCATAGCTACCAGCCACGGCATCCAGCTACAAGCTACAAGCTACAAGCGTCTCTGTTAGCCCATGGGGCATGCAACCTGCGGCAAGTGCAGTAATTAGTGCAAATCTGATGTATTTTTCGTGCACTCGGAGAAAAGTACATGTGCTATAGTTAAATTTGTTAAACTTGCCTAAAAGTATAGAAGTATTTCAGGCCATATTTACTTTCAGTTTTACAAATTTTTGATCTGTATTTTGTTCTCAGTTTGAGAAATGTATTTATTTTATTGAAATAAAAGTTTTGTTCTGAGGTAAACAAATTTCCACCTTAGTTGGAAAGTACAAAATTCTAGAGTTTTTTTCTGTGTGCATAAGTATGATAGCCCATACCCACTTTAAAGCTACTCTGGCAATCAACAATCGCATTATGTGATTTGGAAAACCTAAGCGCTCTACTTAGTGCCTGGCAGTTGGGGGCTGGCAAACCCTTACCCGAAGGCACAAACATTAAGAAGATTAATTCGCAAAAGCTGTTGTGTTTGTGTTGTTTTTTCTGTATTATTTCTCTATCCGAAATCTCAGATAACGTTATGCATCATTGTGTCAAAGAATTGACAAATCTTTGCCAAGCCAAGGCAGAAAAAATATTGAAACAATTTCGTATGTCTTGAGTTGAAATGCGAAACCGGAGCAACTACCCCGCTGCCCTTCCCGGAGCTCCATTGATGTGCCAAACGCGCAGCACTCAAAAGCAATCATTAAATCAGAGAGTTTGTCGATGTGTGTGTGTGCGAGTGTGTGTGTGTGTACATGTGTGTGCGCTCCCATTTTACAACGAAACAAATGTAAGAAGTTTGATAAACTCCACAATGAAAAAGTTCAAAAAGTGGCCGGGTGGTATAAACAGCCATGCCATACTCTACAAAATAATCTTACAGCTTAAAATGGATGAAAAGGAACTTCTCGATTTTAGGTTTGATGGCTTTGAAACTGTAAGCTCAAGGCAATGGCTTCCAAACTGTAGCTACAATTAGTAATCGATCTTGTCAATCTAGCTGTAAGACTGTTAGATATATAAAAGTGGTTAAGATGTGTGTTGAGTATAAATTCCAAGCAAAGCAAGATGTGCGTTGTCCAAATCCAATATACCTATTTTCGCGCTGTAAGCAGAGTATATTAAAACCAAAACATTGCGAAAAAAATACAAAATTCGCAATAAAAAATTGTGAGACAGGACGTTGCTCTTGCACGCACACGCACACACACACACACATACTCAGTCAGTACCGTAGCTAACCCTCTTTTGGGCCAGCCCCGCCCGCTGGCGCATTTAATAAAGCCCAAATGGAATGACTCGCATCGCTTTTTCTTCTTTTTTTTTTGTACTTTCTTTGCCACAGCAAAGTCAGCAGCGTAACCGCAACACGTTAACGGTTTCGGTTTCGGTTTCACTCTGTGATTTACAACAACAGGCGGAACACCCCCGATGAGACTGGCACAGGGAGCTGGCCACACTGGGTGTGCGCTCATGTGTGAAACGGTACTTTGGGAGTGTGCAGGCGACGCCGAGGCGTCGGTCCTTATCCCAGGACATATCCTATCTGCTGTTGCAGTTGCCAGCGCCCCGATGTATGCAACAGAGCGCAGGTTACAGGTGCAATACATCAGTGTCCAAAAGGATTGACCATAAAATACCCTAGAAACGCGCTGTCACGTTTTGAAACATTTAAAGTGTAACCTTTTAATATTTCTTGATATTGAAATTCAACAAGCCTTAACAAGGGTTGGTATTCGGGAGGAACTTTGAAGGATTTCTATTTATTTTTGGTTTAAAAATGATTATTTATTTCTCATTTTTTTTACAATTCTTTGGGAATAAGACGAAGAATTGGCAGGCGAATTTATATATTTCCCGAACAAAAAAATCGAAATAATTCTTTATTTGATTATGATATGATATGTTTGACTAAAGTAGGTGGCAACTAATGATCATTAAGTTTAGAAGCATATAACTGTCTTTTAAAATGAAGTGCTCAAATAGTAGACAGCTACAAGTACAGTTAACTACAGTCATCTCTGGACTCATGACTGCACATTTCCATTTCATTAAATTCATTTAGAGCAAAGTTCAGAAAGTTCTCCACGTGCCGCATAGATAAGAAGGGGACGTTGTCACAGCAACGCGACCCCAGCTCAACTCCGCCCCTGGCATGCTTCAAGTGTTATCGGACGGACAGCATCATGCATATATTAGGAGTAGATTGGCTTGGTATTTGCCAAGAGCTAATATAAATGTCTGGCAGTTAATTTAGCGTCATGAAGTCTTGCAATATTGGAAAACAAAAAAAGACAAAATATATAAAAAGAGAAAAACTTGTTTCTATAGTGATGAATATTTGAAGTGGGCTCCAGTTGGAGAGTGGCATTTATTCACCTTTACTTTATTTAATTAGTGCCAACTAAGTACGATGAAATCATATCAATCAATTTTTAATTATTAAACGACTAGACAATGTGGAGTTTCATATAAAACTGTATGCGTATAAAAGTACATGTATAATAATCAATGTGATTTTTGTATCTTCTCTTCTTTCGTATTTCGTTTCTTCACTAATATACGATTTGCGTTAGAAAGTAAACTTTTCTCAAATACGGCAATACGTGCCTCCAAATCAGCAATGACACTTCGAAGCTTTTTGACTCTTTGGCGTTTGGCTTCAACCGCTTCCAGGGTCACATCAAAATCGTGCAACAGCGCCGGTTTATGGAGCAGTCCGCTTTTCCTTTGTAATTCAATTTTCTGAGCTTTCAGGTCTGCGTGCTGTATCTTCAGTTCGAACACTTCATCCCGCAATTCATGTTGCGTCATTATTTTGTCGTTTAAATCATATCTATATTGGTTTAAATTGGCCGCAATCATGCTGGTCTTTTCCCTAATGAAGGCCAACTGATTCACATGCTTGGAACATCGATTTCTCATGCGGATAAGTTCATGATTGCGTTCTGAGTGAATAATATTGGTTAGCTCAAGGGTCAATTAGTAGGTTTAATCGTTTCTAATACGCACCTTCAACCTTTGTGCCCAAGGCCATAACATCCCGCTGCGCATTCAGAAACTGATCCATGGTCAGCTCTGGCGTGATTTGATCAAAATTGCGTTTGCGCTAAGATCGGAAAGTGTCAAAAAACAAAAATACCAGAGTAATTCATTAAATTTGTACACAAAAAAAGAAAGAATGGGTCAAGTCTTGGTAATCGATAATTAGCTACCAGTTAGAGGCAAGAAATAAAAATGAATATGAAAATGAGAATAGAAGAACCTAAAATCAAGACCAAAGGATACCCTATTTAATATACCGTCCCATTGTGCCCATTTTATGTGGGCTATTATAATAAAACTGATCGGATAAGAACTTCGGCTGCAGACTTACCTCGATTAATCTGCCCAGCGTATGCTGCCTGGTTATGAGCCAGATGCGGCTGTCGCTGATCTCGTTGCGCATTGTTTGCATGCGTCGCAGCTCGCTCTCCACGATGCGGGGCAGGATCTCGCAGTCCTTGCGTGCAAGTGTGTTTCGAATGCGATCTTCCAACATATTGAGTGTAAATAGCGATTTGTTACGCACATGACTCAGATCCATGGTCACGCTAGCCATGAGATCATTGTTGATTTTCTTTGTCTGGGCAACTTTGCTCCTCAAGTAATCCAGATAAATCAGCATCTCCCTCAGGCGACGACCTTCAGATAGATCCACATGTGTTGGCAATGGCTCAAAGCTGCGCACTTGGCCAACTCGGCGATAATAATCAAACATTTTCTTGTGGAGATCGGTATTGTATTGCTTGGCAGCAGAGAAGCTCCATAAGACCCGATGCACTTCAGCAATCAGCTTATTTTTATCCAGATTGAGAGCTAGTACTTTATTAGGATCGACATACTCGGCCAAATCAACGACCTCGCCAATAATTGCGAATAGAAAATCGGTAACAATTTGACGATTCTCGCGCCCAATACGCTCTGCTTGTAATTCGGTGACAGATTGCGCACTAATTACCTTAACCGGAGAGTGGACTTCCATTAGCATTCCCATAGCCATTTCGGTTGCATCGAACTCTGGCACCACCTCGATCGGTTCGTCCTCCAGCGGGAATGGCCAATCAAATGATATTGTTGAAGATGAAGATTCTTCATCAGCTTCTTCCATCGATTCTTGACTACTCGCGACCGCGGTCGGCTCCTCTTCTACATGTGGTATCTCTTCGCCGGTCAATGGATCTACAAAACGCCCTATATCGACCGTAGACATATCCGTTGCTGGCACTTTGGTAGAACGCTGAGATATTTGCACTTCGCTGGACTGGGTCGAAATATCTGAAAGGCTGGGAAAATAAAAATTTTCCAAAAAATCATCCTTAAAAGAAGCTTTAAGCGGAGGCCGCTTATAATCATCTTCGTCCGATGATGAGAGCTGTGGCGATTTAATGTCATCCTCATCGGCTCCAGTTTGGGTTACTCTCTCCATTTCCCTAGCTGCGTGCGACATTACAGACAGAGTCCTTCTTAACTCCTTCTCAGCCTCCGTTTCTGTCAATGTTTGATCGACCGGCTCCGCTTCTAACTCTGCCTCTGGCTCTGGCCCTACATCTGTTTCGGGCTGTGTTGCCTCTGACTCGGTCTCTTGGTAATGAGCTTTTAATTTCAAATTCGCTTGGCGCTTCTCTTCACGCCTCTGCTTCCTTTTATCATGCTCCAAATTGGCGAGTTCCTCTTCAGTCAGCTCCTTACCTTCTTCAACATTGTCTTTTGTGGATTGTTTATCATCGTGACCGGCATCCCTATTGGCATCAGTAGTCTCAGAAGTACGGTCAAATTCCTCCATGGGGAATGGATGTTCGGGTAATTCTTCGACTGGGGCCGGTACCCCAGATGCACCTTCCTCCATTTCTGTTTTAAAAGAGTCGGTTTGCTGTACTATAAATATATGATTATTTTAAGGGCTATTTTAGTATGTGCTGTAATATCTTTTTGAATGTTGAAAGCTATGTTAATGCGTGTTGTATATCTGATGTTAGTGTGATATCGAATAAAAAGTGTTGACTGTGTGTTTGTCAGAGTTTTATTTGAATCAAACATTTTTTTTAGAATACAAGTATTTTAAACATATATAGATGTAACAGTAAATATCCAATAATATTTCTTCAGTCTTTTATCTCGAGTTCCTGGTAAAGTTGACAACGTACATTTAGTACATTTGACATGAAGATAAATATGTTTTAGTGATGAAGAAGCCATTTTGTTGTTGATTGTTGCTCGTAAATTTTAGATTTAAAAAACCGAATATATATATATATATATATATATATAAATGAATAAATATATATATTAGTTGATAAATTATTTTATTCACTTAACATCATTTACTTTTGGTGTTTCTCTCAATTTTCATGGACCCTTAGACCTAATGTGTGGGCACTTCACGCAACGAAATTCCCTCATTTCTCACAATCAAAGTTGACAGCTAGCCACAAAACTGGGCTACATTTTACTTTGTCAGTTTTGAGTGTTGAACGTGCCGCGTGTCGCCAACTATGTCACTGAGTTCAAAAACTTTCCTCAATTTCAAGAAATCTGCCAAAAATTGCATTGACAAAAATCATAATGAACTGGCACAACCACTGCAAGAAGGAAATGTAACAGGAACCCCACCCCACCCCATCGCTGCCAAGCAGCTTCGAGCCTAATGCATTTCATTGTGTTATCAACTATACGGTTTTTTAGCGCAGGCCGTGAAAGCGGAAGGGGTTGGCTGGCGAAGGGGGTGCTGGAACGGATTTCAGTGTTTCATTGTGCGCAACCACGTTGCGAATCGCGCGGGTTGTGGCGGGCAGGTTGCCCAGCAACCCCTTTCGGGTGCGACGACGTCGACACTCCATTAATTGAAGCCCCTGGATTACGGTAAATTGCATTGTCTCTACGTCTGAGCAGCCGCTTCCGCGCAGCGGGGGGAGCAGAAGCTGACGTGGCTGCGCATCAAATTGTGTACAAATCTTTATAATCCTTGATAATTTCGTTAATGGCTTTAATCACTTACGCGCAGCCAGGCAAAGGATTAGACAGCGCCGATATTTCCTAAACTTACTTCAGAGGAGTATTTAAAATTCATTTTGGTATTTAATGCTGACTACAGCGACATTTTCGGCGGCAGCCATTGCAAAATATAACTGTAGCTCCTCCTATAGTGAAGCCTGATAAGGTCAAACACACACACACACACACACGCATTTATTTATATAATTGGGGAGCAGAGCTTTCTATATGTAGACAAGTGTTTACCTAACTGCACATATCAGTATATACCCGTACACCCAATTAGGCAGCTACAATTGTTGCCTTTTTGCGCCAACGAAACTCAACACACGCCACAGCAAAGCAGCGCACGGAAACTCACCACGAAAGTTGAGCGCCTCTGCTTTGTGGGGGGTTTGAGACAGTTGTGGTGGGCAAAGCTCAGCCAGTTGGCGTCAGCTATAAAAGCGGCGGCTGCCTCACTGGCGCCACACACAAACCACAAACACCAACGGGGGAGCAGCAGATCAGAGACGATGGCTTGGAACGGGCGCGCGTTCTGGCAGCAGATTTGCCGACGGAGCACCCGACCGTGTGCTGGCTGGCGAAGAAGCAGTTTTTGCGCCGCGAAGAAATCAAAGAAGCAGCTGCAACTGCAGTTGCCAGGCGCCTGGAGTGTTGAGCTCGCCTGCTATCGGAAATATCAAAGGATGCTGTAGACTGGACTGGGATCACCATATCATGAAGTCTTTAACCTTCCTATCCATTTGAAGGCTGAGATGGAATGCTTGGGAACTGTGTATTGCTAGTTCTTTGTTAAAAATTTGAACCTAAAGAATATCATAGCAACATCATATCAATTCATATCGATCTAATAATGTACGATAAGCTTATTATATGCAATTAATCAATGAACGTGATTTTAATAAAATAAATATTATATTATGCAATAAAAATATTAAAAATGTATGAAAAAGCCCGTTGCAAGTGTGATTTATTAGGGAAAGCATTTTTCTTTTGTAATTCTTTGTGCATACAATTTTTTAGATTTACAAATTTACATACGTGAAAAATAATTATAAATGCTATTTACTTTATTAATAGTACAATCAAATAAAATAAATAAAAATCAAGAACAATAATAAATTTGATAGAAAATATTTAGGTGCCTGGGGCCAAGGTTCAAATCCATGTGTCGCCTGCGAGAAATGCCTATTAACCTTATTCCTAAGAAGCAAATTGTATCAAAAAATGTTAGGTTAGATTTTATGTTAGGTCTAATATTTTATATCGTCATATAGATAAAATCTACATGCTTCTAAGTGGTACTCAAGTTGACAAACAACCAAAAAAACCAGCAGAAAGCAAACAATCAAAGCTTATTGAGCTACCTACATGTTGGCAAATAACCTGGTTTATACCCCCGGTATCACCCATTATTTCCAACCAGTCAGATCAAGAGTATAGCGCTTAAAAGCAATCAAAAAACTTTGTTGAACGCGTGCAGGCAGCAAAAATTTGCATATGTCAACAAAAAAAGAGGAGTAAAAATCGCCGTGGAAAACAATTTATTTATTGCCGCAGCAGTTTCAAAAAGGGAAGAAGAATCCCAAGCATAGCTGAAGCAGAAGAGATACATTTGTCTGATGATGTACTGGCGTTCTGGGAAGGGGGACACGAAATTGAAATGTTAATTACATGGCTCAGATGAGGCCACATGAACGAATGGGGAGAGGTCCTTCAGATACATATCGCAAACAGTTTAAAATACAGTCAACTGAGCTGTTTAGAGACTGGCTAAGTAAATAAGCCGTCAGGCATTGATTTGTTTGCCCAGCTCTTAATCAGAGTAAGTTCTGAGCACTTTTTATTGACTACCCCAGGCCGAGGCCGAGTTTAATATGAGGCAGCTAACCTGAGGCAAAATCAGGGGGCGGTGCGACGGGTTAAACTGTGCGGCGTTAAGGCAAACAAAACGTGGGCTTTATTAACAATTGGACGGAGCGAACAGAAGCTTAGCTGGGAGTTGAAGATTGGAACGTTGTTTTTTCTTTTCTGGTTGTGGCTGTAAGTCATGGCACACCCCACCCACTGCCCACTCCGTCCCTCTCATGATGTTGTGCTCTTGATGCTGATGTTGATGTTGATGAGGTGTGAATGTGAATGCCACCACGATGAAGCCGCAGCATTTTGTTTTATGCCACACAATGCTGCAGCCACCACTCGAGGTTAATTGAATTTCTTTGGCGTCCTTGGCTGCCGTTTGTTGTCCCTTCAGTTCTGTGCTGGCTGTTGTTGGGACATTAAATTGATAACTTTTTTCACTCGCTTTTAAGCTGGTTGAAAAAACTCATAATAGACACAAAATGTAGTCATCATTTACCGCGTAATTAATTGAATCTGACTCTAATTGAAATGTTTTCGACGTACACAATTTGATTTTTAAACATAAGCATTGAAAATTTGAATTTGAGCCACAGCTCGGTTTTTAAAAAACTCTTAGACTAATGTATGGATAATTCTATAGAAAAAAACATAACAGAAATTCTCTGAAATCTGCGTAAAATTGTGTGTGTAACATTATTAATAGGTCTTTCAGTCAGACATTCATAAAGTTATTGCTAATAAGCACAAAATCAACTGAAACATACTATTTCCTCTATGAAACCTTTATATTTATCTAAAAAAATTGTTTTTATCATTATTATATACAGATATATTTTATAGCCACTTATAGACAAGAAAAAAATAAATTCCTCCCCCAATTGTCATGCCAATTTTGCCGGCTTAACGTTAGAGAAATTTGAATACGCCACCATTTTTTAGTGTCACGTTTTTCTTGCCTTTTTCCAATCGCGTTGCGCATTTTTGATTATTTTTCTTTTTGGTAATTTAATACAAATTTTTCCATTGCTTTGCTGCGGCACAGCGAAAATTCAATTAAATGTAATCGCATCTATTTGCTGTTTAGGCATGACTGATTGGTAGATGCAATATAAAAGAAAAGATAGAAAAAAGAGAATTTAAATTAAATAAATAGCTAAATAAACACGCACTTGGAAAATAAATGCTAATTTCTTTCGCTCTTGTTTCAATTGGAGCTTCAATAAAAAAATAGAAAACACGCAAGTGCGATTTTCTTTTAACACTCGTCAAATTTTATGTTAAGCCTTGATGTGCGGGCACGTTTCAGGAAAATCCTTTTAATGTGTCGCACAAGCCGGAAATTCGATAAAAATTATTCAGTTTTTCCCATTTTCTTTTGGGAAAACAGCGTCTGAGTAGACTATGAAACTTGCATAATATAAATTATGAGTTATAGTCATTATGCAAAGTTATTAACTTTGAAAATGTTGTCTGGAAAATAATTATATTTATTTTTTTTAAACTAAAATAAACGTTTTATGTCCGAATAGTTTGCTTTTTGTTTATTAACTGCACAATTATTATTATTTAAAATATTATTATGTTATTAAGCGTTGATTTCGAGTTCTTTTAAAATCAATAATTTCTAAATCTTAGATATAAATATTATATTAGTTTTTTTTCGTATTTTATTAGTTTGTTCTATGATATATTTCAGTATTTGTGTGATAGATGCACAGACAGAGACAGACAGAGGCAAAAAGGGAGAGGGAGAGTAGAAGTTAGCAAGAGCTCATGAATTATGCGGCGCTAACAAGCCACAAGTTGTCATAAAAATCGCAATCTGAACGGCAATTACCTGTTGATGGGCACACGCTAGTTTAACCCTCAATTACTGAGTTCTGGCAGTCTCGGTCTCAGGGGTGAAATCGAGACGACCACAGCCATTTGTGTGCTCGTGTGTGTGTATGAGAGAGAGGTGTAAGGGTGTGAGAATGTGGCCCCTGAGGACGCATAAAAATTTGATTAAGAGAGCTTCTTGGTGGGCAAATTAAAAAACACTTGCACGTTAAAACAATTTGCAAATTTTATAAATCTTCATTTGCACCTGAGACGTGCGACGTGCCTTGGGGTCCTGTCGCATCCTGCGCCACAGGTGGTCGCGCCTTCGTTGGGAGCTTAAGGTCTAAGCCTTGCGCCGAGACGTGACTGCTGCTGGGTGGCAAGGATTTGTTGTGTTGATTTCTATTTACATTTGCGATTTGTTTTAGTTTTTCTTATTTGCATGGCGCTCGTTTCAATTAACTAAAATGTCCTTAAATGTCCTTAAATGCGTCCAGTTCACGCCATTTGGCTGATTGTTTTGCTGACCAAAATGTGCGACCATTTGGGGTTCATTGTCCATTTTGCAGGCCACTTTTAATTTCTCTAATGCCTTCTCTGATCTCGGCTGCTCTTTGCCGGCGCCAGTTCTGTGGCCGAGTGCACTCGAGACCTGGCCAGGACATTGAAGCTTTTAAGAAAATTATACAATTGCATTATGACGCCGCATTGACCAGCCAAGTGCTTGACAATATAAATTGATGCGCATTGTCCTGGCTCCTGCCAGCGAATTTGTCCTGCGTTTGCAAAGTTTAAATTTCAACCATATATCAAACGCATCAAACGGGGCGGCAATGACGCCCACTGTGTTCGCCTCCTGCCAAAAGCGCAAACCAGAAAAAGATAGAGAGAGAGAGGGAGAAAGAGGAAGAGAAGGAGGGAGAGAGTTGTGTATTACAAATCGCTCGACGGGCGGCCAAAAAGGGGCCTAGGACGACTGTCAGTGCTCCAGCCGCTCTCGACCGGTGGGTGGCATAATTTATGGCACTCGTTTCACTCCGAGTTGTTCGCTTCGCTGCGGTTATTAAAATGCTCAATGCTCTTACTCTTACCCAGGCACACACTCACACACAGCCTCAAAAAGTCCAACTCAAAAATCGGCTTCAATTGTGACTTCAGCTCCCCACTTGCTGTGAGACAACGCAAAAAGTGTAGCATACTCGCCGGCGTCGCGTAATGGAAACTCAAGTAGCAATAGCAGCACTAGCGTACAGTGTGACCAGGCTCATTATGTAAAGTGAAATATTTAGAGTAATAAAGAGTATAGAATTAAAAAAAACTATGCTTTAGCTACTTCATTTTTTTCAAGTGCAAGTTGTGAGCAAGCAAATCTGAAAGAATAATTCAGAATATTAATAATAGACTTTTAAGCATTGTTTATTTATAACCCTTAAAGCTTAAAATTCATCTTAAAGCAATTATAACCGATATTTGGTAGATCGATAATCTATGCATCTATATCTATGCTGATCAAAATTATAACCGAAACTATATATAATTCAAATATTTTTGTTATCCCATAAATCAATTGCGACACACTGTGCGGCTAGCCGTCTCAGCTTTCGCACTGGCTGATAATCAATAAAATGTTTTGGCATTTACTTTCATTGTTTGCTGCTGCAACGCCCATTGAGCCACGCCCACGCTCGAGAGCCATTTGCATATTTGAGAGTCGCTTTTTAGAGTGGCAAGGCATATTGCAGGCTTTATGTCCTGTCGTCGGCGTCGTCGTTGTCGTTGTCGATGTCGTATCGTGCTTAAGTCCTTTGCACCGGGCGTGCCTGGTGAATTGTTTTACTGTCGACGTTCATTTGGGTTGATGGCTGCCTCCGAGGACAACATGAAAGTCGCTTAATCTACTTAAATGTCTTTGTATTTGCGTCTCGAGGAATGAATTTCGCCTGTCTCAGCACATTTTACAGTACGCAAAAAAAAGGGGACCGTCGATCGCCTGGCGTTATTAACATGGATTTATGGCATATCCTTGGCTGACTTAAAGCCGCTATTAGCGTACAAAGTTGTAAACAAGTTGCAACCACACAGAGATTCTCTGGTAACTGAGGCCACCAACCAACCACGCATATCAATCAGATTCAGTTGGAAAAAGCCACCGAGCAGAAAAACGTAAATTTAACTGCTGCCAAAGGTAGCATCAGATAATTTCAATTAAAAATGCCTTTTGAAAAGGCCTTTGGTAGTTGCTGGCAACCCCGACAAAGCATCCTTATTGATGTCCTTGTTGTGCAGCTGGCAACTGCCGTATCAGCAGTTTAAAATCAAAAGAGGCTGGTGGGGGAAGCTGTCGCTTAATTGAGTTTCGCTTTGACGGCAACCGCACAAAAGGCGACTTTTAAGTCTTCACATGCTCAGCAATTAAAGGCGTTGTCCTTGCTGCGCTTCAAAGCAATGAAATTTAATATTCCCATAATGAGCAAAAGTTGAACACAAAAAAAACTCAGCAAACAATTTTTGTGGTTGCCACTCAAAGTTGACCGAACTAACTAGTTGGCCTTCAGTTGGCTTAAGGAGCTAAAATATATTTATATAAATATTCTGTATTCGAGCTTTGAAAATATCTTTATTATGACGATGTAATAAAATAACGTAGAACGTGAATTTTCACTAAATGAGCATGAAATAAATTATAAAATTTAAATTGTAAATTGTATTTGCTTTTAGTTTTTGTCTTTTTTTAATAATTAAAATCCGATTTAAATGTCATGTTGCGACTTATGTATTTTTAAAACTCTGCTATGAATAAAATAAGTAGATAAGTAAATATTTTTAAAAATCACATTACTGATAACCAAAAAACTTATTAAAAAATAAATAATAAAAAATCGATTAAGTGTTAAAAAACACAATTAACACCAAATGTTCATTTGTCTAACGACAGCTTATTAAAGCAAGTAATGAAGTGTTTCTGGACATTTTCTAGTGTTATACATATATGTATTTCCAGTTCACATTCAGTGCATATCCACACACAGCTGAACGATTTTACAGTACCCCATATCAGAGATTTTGCCATTTGCTATGGGCAGTTTAGGGGTTTAAACATATATATCATAAAGCTATCAACTTGATGTTGACGAGCTTGTCGTTGTTGTTGTTGTTGTTCCTGTTGTTGCTGATGACGCTGCAAACAAATTTTCGCAGTTAACAAAGGACTCGTCGCTTCTGTTGGCTTTTTGTTGTCGGCCGGCGCATTCGCCACGCTTGTCAGGGAGTCAGGGAGTCAGAGCGTGAGTCAGTGAGCCGCCAGTCATTTTGTCTGCCCGCCCGTCCGTCCATCCGTCCTCCCGTCCGCCTGTCTGTCAGCGCCTTATTCAGGCCGTGATGCTTGATGGCAGTATAATTGATGCACTCGAGCGTAAGTGATTAGATTCATTACGAAGCCAGGCTGGCAACGCCAATGGCAACATTACAACGGACTGGGTATCAGGTGTCCGGCGACTGGTTGCACAAGCTTTTTAAATGTTTAAAAAATATTTGAAATTACCGTTTTTCGATTAGAAGGCGCCGGCAAATGATGTGTGACAGCATTTTTATTGCCCCGTTCAGGACACCACAAGGGCTAGCAGTAGGTGTAGGGGCAGGGGTAAAAGCCAACGCACGCCAACATTAATCAAGACATTCTCCAGACTGAGATATATATACAAAGTATTTATGCATTTTGAGGGTAAAAAAGCAAAAACTCATAAAGGCCCGACACACGCCGGGGCGCAAAAGCATCGTTTCCGGTGTGTCGCCCGTTCTGGCAGTCAGTCACACAGGGAGAGGGGGTTGGGTGGAGGGGGGTGGGGGTTACAAAACGTGTGTGCATTCTAGCTTAAAATAAAGTTGCAGCTTTGCAAGCGGCCCGTTTGCTTTTGTTGTTGGCACTTTGGCTTTTGTGTCGTTATTCATTGTATTCACTTTGAAAATATGAATGTGTTTTCGTGAATGTATTTGTGCTAGCCCTAATGTATGCTTGCGATGGGGTTGGCACTATTCACATAATGGGCATATGCTAATTATACATGCGTTAATAAAAAAAAACTCTTGTAGGAAAATATATTTATAGTCGTCCATTTATTTACAATTAGACTTTATAAAGATAAAATCCAGTTTCTTACCAAAAATATAAAAATGGTTTTTTTTAAAATTATGATTATATATTAAATGCAGAATCAATCTAGACAAGGAGCTATTACCAAAATGATATTTTCCCAAAAAAAAATTTAAGTTAATTGTATTTTCAAATATGCAATTTCGAGGTCAAAGCATGATCAAAAAAACGCATGGATCATGAAAATCGGTTCAGTTTTGACAAAGCTATGGTACTTTAAATATGGGAGCTATGGATCTGAGAGCTTTAAATGTCAAAATTTTTGTCAATTTTGGTATGATTTTTGACCAAAAATTTGACTTCCTCAGAGTCACTTCAAATGTTGCTTTATATGCTAATTGTGGCAAATACATTCAATTATAAATAGAAATTCGAATTCTTAAATTTTGAACAACGTTTCTTTCGAAAATGAGTATGATATTTTTCAAACAAATTTTATTTTCAAATATGTAAAGGACTTAGATGCATATTTAATTTAGCGGCCATGATGATTGAGAAAGTTAGGATTGTGCGAGTGTATATTACATATAGATGAATTGAGTGCATGAGAAAAACACTTTTATCAGCCTCTTAGAAACTAATAACAGAAAAAACAACTTGAATCCCTTCTAGATCCCCCCTTCTGTGTGTGTACGTGCCGTCGTCTCATATCTGTGACGCTTCCAGCTATTTGCACACAAACAAAAATAAATATTAAATCTCTGGCTGACGAAAGCGAAATCGTTTTGTGGCACAGAGATAGATACCCACAACCCCCGTAAGACACACACCCGCCCCAAACAAGGCAGGTTTCGGTTTCGGTTTACGGCTAACGGTTTACGGTTTACGGTTTACGGTTGACGGTGGCACGCGCTTATCGAGCCGAGCGCAGCGTTTAGTTTGTGATTGAGTGGGTGGACGTGTGGATTGACAGCATGAATCTGCTAAATCAACAAGCAGATGCCCATATCCTAGTCCATGTCCATGTCGACTGCTGATGAGCCAAACTTTACTCTCTTGCAATTCATTGTTACAAAAATTTCTTTTGTGCTTTGATTTTTGGCAAAGCGTAAACTTTAAAGCCACACAGAGCTGGTAATTAAAACCGAAAGCCTTTTGCTGTCAGTAATCCATAAGCGGATACCCCCACCCCCTCCCACAAACCACTCCAAGTAAACTCAGGAACGAAAAGCCATACATCATAGACGCCACGGGGAATCCCAACAAAGATGACAACGCAGCCAGAGAAAAAGGCGGCAAAAGTTATTTTGTAATTAGTGCACAGCCATCTAAAGCTACAAAACAAGAACAACACCAATCTGTAGCTCAATGAAATTGTAGCCGACTTTTGGGCGCCGTTGCACTAATTACCGCTGACGTGCGCTTCGTGCTTGTGCCTCCCGCCCCCTTCTCGTGAAGCCTGTCAACTCAAGTTTGACACTTTTTCGCACAATTTATGAGACAGGGTAGCCACGCCACGCCACGCCTACATAATATAAAGCTGCACAGTGGATTTCAATTGAGATTCAAAATCAGATCCGTAGGAAGTCTATCATGCGGGGACATAGCTCAGTGGTAGAGCATTCGACTGCAGATCGAGAGGTCCCTGGTTCAAATCCGGGTGTCCCCTGATTTAATTTTTTGTATTATGCTAAATTAAGTATAATATTTTGGGACTAATAAGATAGTTCCTTCAATAAAATAAAGTGCTTTAGTTCCCTTCGAATCATATCAGAGAATTGTTGTATTGAATATTTGTTATATTTCTATGTCAATATATTTTTTTTTTAATCTTATATAGGTTTTTAAAATATATTTTGAGTGTGATTGACCACAACTGATATATTATATACATTAAATCAATCATTTTTAACTTTTAAATTACTTACTTACATTACTTAAATTACTTACAACTTCGTTGAATACAACTATATTTTGGTGTTAGAAAAATTAAATTTTCAGACCACTGTAAATGCCGGAATGACACTTGAGCCGCAGCCGGTTCTGCCACTTAGTTTAGAGTTTTATGAGCGCAATTCGATTATTCTTCATTTATGTCAATCAATGTGATTTCTGTTGGCTGCTTTTAGGCGCGGGATGCGCACCCTTAATCGCTTTGTTTAAATAGTAAAACGGAAGCAGACACACACAAACTGGCAAAAAATCTGGAAATTTAATATCATAGCTGAATATTGTTCATGATGTTGTTGTTGTTGCTGTTGTTGTTGGCGCCACGGTGTCTCTGATGTTGTTGACTGTCTGCCCGACTGTCTGGCCGTCTCTCACTTCCTGGTGCGTTTGCCTTCTCATGTATCCGTTTGGCAATGTATAAGGAAAAAAATTTGTGAAAATCCTTTGCGGCTATGACTGCCGTTTTGTTGATTTTCATTTCATTTCCCAGTTATTCGTTGTTGTTGTTGTTGTTTATTTTTTTGCTGTTTACATCCGCAACTTTATTATAGCTTTTGGCTGAGTTGCAACTGTTTGCTTTATGCTTATGAGGACTTGGCCAATGCGTCGTATTAGCATCGTCTCCAGGGTGAGCAGTAGGAAGGAAGTAGTGAAGGCAAAAATGCTGAGAACTCTTAGAGAAATAGGTTTTTATGGATTATGAGTTGGTCACTTGTGTATGGAAATCGAGGCAGTTGCTGACTGTTTGTTTAGATTAGTGGATACTTTTAATGGAACTTTGAGATGTTACGGTACCGTTTAAATATGCTACATATTTATGGTCAGGAACCATAACGACATAGTAAACAATTATCATATAGAATAATTGAAAATTGCTTCATTAAAGTGTAACAATTATTGCATTTAGTAGTTAAGAGCATTTTTAATATAAAAGGGTTAACTCCAGGCTATTAGAATTTCAAAAGATCCCAATTGAGTAGCATATATATTTGCGTTAAAAACGTATGTACCGAAAAATTATTTTATAATAATAATCATAATCAGAAATACAACTGGTTTATATTAAACTGATTCAAAGAATTCGATTTTTCGGAAAATTTTCAGCAAAATAATTGCGTTATTTTATATTTTTTTTATATATTATATGATATTTAATTTAATTACTATTATATTATTTTTGATTGACAAATTTACATAAAACATGTGAGATTGCTCTAGTCGGGACCGCTCGACTACGACACACACTGCACCCAGCATTTAACACTATTTTAACTAGATTCTTTATTTACTCCTAAACTAAAAGTATGATCATTATAACATTTTCAGGACTTAATCACAGCAAAAGATCAGAAAAAATTCACCGCTTTAGCTCTTATAGTTAAGAAGTTATGCTCAAAATCCCACGTTAAGCAAGTGAGAAGGCTCTACTCGGGGCCGCCCGACTAGGAGATACCCTGAACCCCGCTAAATGTCTTCATAAACATTTCAACCCGTTTGCATACATACATATAAAAACCCACACACACAAATACATGCCGAGCACCCTTTACTCGGTAGCTGCGCTTGCCCCCGCTACAGAAACTAAATCCTTATTTTCTTCAAAACTAAGCGTATGATCGTTATGAAATTTTCGGTACTTATTAGGATCATAGAAATGTATGTACAAACCAATTTGCAGGTCTGTAGTATTTGATTTGCGATTTTTATGGTTTTGTCGGTATTGGGGGCGATTG
>SCDS01000461.1:0-34689 GCA_004149465.1 Drosophila nigromelanica
GCGCATATTTATGAAGTTGAATTCTTCCTTGATATGGCAACAGTCGGTTGCCAGCTGTAGCCGTTGCTGCTGTTATTGTTGTTGTTGTTGGTGTTGTTGGTGGTGCCCGCGGCAATGGACAGCAGCAGCATAATTACTTACACAAGGATTAAGTGTTAATTAAACGCGCAAAAATGCAATAAATAAACACGATTATTAAGCGCTCTTAAGAGGTCCTTACTGGAAACGAGCTTTACGCCTTTATCAAACTCTTTGTTCTTAATTAACGTTTTTACTGCTACAACTATATATATATTTGTATAAATAGCAAATATTTTGTGCTGACTCGTAAACAAGCTGCATTTTTTCACTAAATTATAATTTATTTGGAAAAAGCTCATTTTTCGTTTATTTAACTAACTAAATATAGTAAGCCCACTTAACAGTTTATATACATTCGAATCAAGTCTAATCACTTAATAGATTATAAAACCTTCTGATGCTGCACTAAACACTCAGTCCTTAGTTGGCCAATCATAATCATTAGCAACTGCTTTGTTTTGCGCTCATTGCAGTCTATGCCACCTGCCACAATAGCAGCACCAGCGGCAACTGGACTGCCTGCAACCGAGCGTGTGGCCTGGGCATGGCCACAAGGCATACCAGCACCCATGCCGGCTGCCATCAATTGAGCAATTTACGGCTTTGCGAGAATCGCAGATGTGCCCAGGACAATAAGAACAGCTACGCCAACAGTCACAATAGACTATTAAATGCTGCACGGCAGCACAGCGTGGCCAGAAGTCAGCTTCATCAGTTGCATCACCATAGGCTGGAGCGGGAAAGAGAACGGGAGCGGAATGGCCAGCTTGATATGCAACAGGAGCCCGCGCATAGAATAAGAGTGAGTTGTGGCTGTGGTAAGCATCGCAAGTTGCGGCCGCCTGATGAGAATTTCTTTGCCACCGCAGAAGGGTCACGAGTGCCGCAGCTTACAGCGCCTGGGGCCAGCCAGGATTCGACTGGGCGAGTGCGTTTCCCGCAAACTTTATCGACCAAAACTGTGCGGCAGCTGCCACCGGGGCACCAAGTGCTGCATTCCAGCTGTGTCAACAACAATACAAGTGAGTACTGCTCCTATTTTCAGATTTTTGCCGCTTGCAACCAGATGCAACTCAGGTGGATTCCGCACTTCATCCGCCTTTAAAAATCTGTGTACGTTTTAAGGAATAGCATTTTCTCAGACAGACTTACTTTATCCCTTGGCCACTTTGTCACGTTTGCCGTAATTTATTTGTTAATTGCATTATTCAATTAAATTATCGTCTATTTGAATGCAAGTCCAGCATTGGCAATTCAAATGCGCTGAATTTTTTATGCACGAGCTCAAGTTGCAGCAGTTGGGCTGCTTAAGCATGAGATACCCTGTAAAGCTATCACTTTTAAAAACGGAAATGCACTTGAAAAGCTTGGGAAAAATAAATAAATGTAATAGTATTATTTATAAAAACATTTTAAAATTGTCTAATAAATCGAAATTTAAAATCTTTTGCTTAATTATTAATAAAATAAAATTTAATAATGCTTAGAAAGTTACCTAAATATATAGTAAAAATATTATTTTGAAGCTTTTGCTTTCACAGGACAAAGAGAATATAGAGTACTCGGCAGTCAATGCCTCCCTATGCCTCGTGTTTGTTTGGTTGTCTTCACGTTTTGGCCGTCTTTGAGTATTAATTAAAAAGCGAATTGCATTAAAACGTCAATTTGCAATTGCAAGTGGCAACTGCAGAGGACGGCGAAATGAAATATCAAATGATCAGGTGGCTGTCAAAATCAATTTAGCACCTGTGCCCGATTGCACTTTTCCTATTCATTAAACGTTAGCCCAATCATCGGAGTGACGCGCAGTGCAGTCAGAAACTGAACTCTTGCCGTGATTTCAACTTGCTTTATATTTTCAACTCTTTTTTTTATTTTCTCTTTTACTCAACAGGTCGAACTGTTATGTCCTTTAAATGCCGTTGATCCAATTAACTATGTACAAAAGCGAATACAGCAGCGCAAGCAACAGGATGAGGCAGCAGAGGCGGCTGGAGGTGAGAACAGGCAGCCGGAAGGCCAGTTATGGGATACCATCGCCTTGGAGCCCATCGATCAGGAATTTCTGCAATCACATCAAATACAAATTGAGAATAAATTCGTTGCCATCGAATGGATACTGAAATGTGAATGCAGCAAGAATGTGAGTACCAAGCGCCAGCGGGGTAGCTGGGCAATAATATTTGTACTTTCTTCAGCATCAGCCATAAATGTAGTCATATTTTCGTTTGGCCATGTTGCCATTCCATGCCATTCATTCAACAGTCAGCCTGCAAAGCCATTGCCCAAACCCCTTCCCCACCCACACCCATAAGCCCCACACTCTGTTACCACCCCCTGCTCCATTATCCACAGCAGCTGCACGAAAATTGCTTTCACTTGTCATTTTAATCGCATTTTTTCTTGTTTCTTGTTGTTTTTGTTTATAAGCGTTTTCTTTTGTTTTTCCTTATACCCTTTACACAGGGTAGAATAAAATATTTAACGCATTGCAAGAATTTTATTTTATAAAATAAAAGGCTTTCCATATAATGTTGCTATTAAACTTTTAATTTAATTGGATAAATTTGCTTTCTTTTTCTTAAGACATGAAATCAAAATAATATATTTTGAGATAATCGTTTGATTTGAAAATTACATTACTGTATGGATTTTATAGATTTCCCAACCAATCACCAGTTGTGAAGAACAATAAATGCCTCATAAGGGTATTTAGTATTCGGCAATCACTGATAGTTTTTCTCGTTTTGTTTTTGTTTTCTTTTGTATTTTTACGTTCTATGCACAAATGTTTTGTTTTGCAAAAAAATATTACTGCAATTTTTTGTCGACTGCTTTGTGGGTCTATGCGAAAAGAACGATGGGGGCGGGGCCGGGGCGGGGGCGGTAAGGACAATTGGCGGTGGGTGTTGTGTTACGAGCCAGTATTCAGAGTCAGTCGCTCGTTGGCTCGTTTGTGTGTTCGCACCCAGCTGTCTGTTGTGTTTTCCCATTATTTTGGCGTATTCATCTTGAATGCCTTTTCCCTTGTTATTGTTGTACTTAGTAGTTGTTTTTGTTATTTTAGTTATTCCGTATTTGTATTTTTGTTTGGCATGTGCGCTGCAATTGCAATGATTGGATTTTTATGAATACATTCATCAAAGCGCCTTTGCCACTGGCGCCTCTGGCAACCACTGCCACATGAAAATTTACCCTACATTCAACATTCAGTTGCATGCGGGTTATGGCTTGTGGTTTTTAGTTCATATGTGGGTTTATCAGTAGTTTATATTGATTGAGGCCGGAAAATGCAGCGAGTACCGATTTCAATCTGAGAAATTAAGTAACATTTTTAATTTGTGATTTACATCCATTCAATATCTGATAATATATCTGAAATATTTTTTTAATGACATGACTTCAATTTTGCAAGAGACAAGAAACACAATAAAAAGAAAGTATAAATATTTTCGTTATAGCTGAAGATGAAATGGTTTTTTAAATTATTTTGCATAAAAATATACAGAATGGCATGAATATATCCACTCTGATATTATTGCAACGATATACATATTTATTTATTTATTTATGTATTGAAATTCGCCGACAAGACGAATGATAAACAATGTAAAGATAAAGATAAAACGGTATAACAATGGGTTAAAGTATATATACTACAAATAATATATAATATAATTGAATTAGATATGCATATTATCAATAAATATCACCATGAAGCCAAAGATTATTTAGGCAATATTCTCTCATCAATAACCATTCAAAATAACAAATTTAAGTTATCTTACCGCATTACATCAAATGTGTATAAGAGAGAGAGACCGAGTGAGAGAGTGTGAGAACGAGAGCGCTTTAAATTTGCTAACGTCAGCGATTAGTTGGGCAATTGTTTTTGACCAGCTCAATTCTCACACACTCTCCGCAGCTCATTAGAGCGCTCAGTTGACAGCTGGGAGAAAGTGGCCACCACAGCAGAAGATGTTGAGGCGCTCTTCAGTCGCTGGCCGAACGCAAAGCGGAATAGACGTGCTACGTGGGTTGTTACGTAAATTGAAGCATTATGAGCGCCGCGTCCATTCGCTCTCTGAGCAAAACAAAGCGAACCGCACGCATTGTCATCATCGGCGCCGGCACAGCGGGCATTGCTGCGGCCACACGTCTTATTGAGAGGGGCTTCAGGAACGTGCTGTTGCTGGAGGCCGAAAACCGGATAGGCGGACGCATTCACACGATTCCCTTTGCGGACAATGTTGTCGATCTGGGCGCACAGTGGTGCCACGGCGAGAAGGATAATGCCGTGTACGAACGTGTCAAAGATTTGAATCTGCTCCAGCCCACAGAAGATCACTATGAAACCTTCAGGTGCGTGAGGTCCAACAAAGAAGTGTTGCCCGATGAAATTGCAAACAACTTAAAAAACATTGCGTTCAATTCGATTCCGGAGAGACAAACGGAGCTGATCGACTATAAGGGCTCGCTGGGCGACTACTTGACGCAAAAATACTGGCAAGAGGTAGCCAAGCTGCCGCCAATGAGCCGCACGATTGCCGAGGAGTTTCTAGAGAACTTTCACAAATTCGAGAGCTCTGTCGAGGCTGCAGATCATTTATACGAGGTTTCGGGTCGCGGTCACTTGGAATACTGGCTCTGTGAGGGTGAATTGCTGCTCAACTGGCGCGATAAGGGATATAAGAGCTTTCTCAGATTGCTTATGAAAGCCAGGAAAGATGAGCCCGAAGATCTTGGAGTGCTCAATGGGCATGTGCTGCTCAATAAGCGCATAGCACAGATTAACTGGGAAGGAGCCGATGAATTAGTCATCCGTTGCTGGAACGGGGAAGTTCTTACGGCGGATCATGTCATCTGCACTGTATCCTTGGGGGTGCTCAAGGAGCAGCATGCCAGCTTGTTCGTGCCCGCTCTCCCGGAAGCCAAGGTGCGGGCTATCAAGGGACTCAAGTTGGGCACCGTTGATAAATTCTTTTTGGAATACCCTGTGCCACCATTGCCCAAAGACTGGCCCGGATTTTGTTGTCTTTGGTTAGAGAATGATCTGCAGGAGCTGCGTGCTAGCGAGCGATTCTGGCTGGAGAGCGTTTTTGGATTCTACCCAGTGTCATATCAGCCACGCCTGCTACAGGGATGGATCATTGGGGAACATGCCCGCCACATGGAGACGCTCACCGAGGATGAAGTGATCGAGGGCTTGCAGTGGCTTTTCCGCAAATTTCTGCCCTTCGATGTGCCACAACCACAACGCTGCCTTCGGACCCAATGGTATGCGAATCCCAACTTCAGAGGCAGCTACACTTTCCGCACCACGTATGCGGACGAGCTGCGCACTGGTGCCTGGGATCTCGAGGCACCACTGCTCGACTTGGGCGGAAGACCACGACTGCAATTTGCCGGGGAGGCGTCACACAAACATTACTACTCGACGGTGCACGGCGCCGCGGAGACGGGCTGGCGGGAGGCGGAACGCTTGAATACCTATTATCGCTCTCGAACTGCGCGGCTGTGAGAAATTGATAAGCAACAATAAACTAAATGCGCGTGTCGGTGGTGCTTAACAAATGCTTCTGTCCTTCATTGTATGCCCATTATAAGTCAAGTCAACTCAATATGCTTTTTTTAAACAAAATTTAAAAAATAGTGTAATATTTAAAATTTAAATATTTTAAATGTAGAATCAAAATATAGGACAAACCATGAACAAGATGACATCAAACATTAACATCGGTTCAGTTTTGGCAAAGTTATTGTAGTTTGAATTCTGGGAAGAGCATTTTCTATAAATTCAGAAAATTGCATGTCAAAATTTTTGTTATTTTTTTAACGTTTTTTGACAGAAAAATGAACCATCTAAAAATGAGATTTAAAGTGTCGTCTTATACTAATTTTGATATCAGCAATCGTTTAAAATCGAAATTTGAGGATTCTACATTTTTGAAACATTTTTTTTGGTGAATATAGTACAGAGTGAAATACTTAAAATGCAAATAGTTCAGATGTATAATCAAACCATAAACAAAATGGCACCAAACATTAACTTCGATTCAGTTTTGGTAACGTAATGAGAGCTTTCAAGGCACGGTTGCAGTTGCAAATAAAACTTGCGATTTAATGAGAATACTGCGGATCCGCTCGCACGAAACTGGACGTTTCTATTTGGTACAGAGTGTCAGATTGTGCGCACACAGAAAGCATTTTCATTTGAACATAGGAACATGCCAGGGCTAACCCATTTTAGCATTTGACCAAAACATGTTGACCAACTCATTTGCAGCGAGCAGCCGCAGACAACATTGTAATTGCACAGTTATTGCGGGGCACAAGCGAGTGTTCGTACTTATTCAGAAACATTCGTAGCCACCCACACTTGCCCAGTTTGGGGGCGTGGCTCAGCACTTAGTACATGCAAAGTCAAATAACGACAAAAATGCAGCTGCAAAAATCAGTTTGGCACTTTCGAGGCACAGGCAAACAAACAATACCACAATAGCAGCACCCAAATCTGGAGCCGGACTCCGTAGTCATTGGGATGGGCTGCACTTTAACCATTGCCATCCACCGTCGACAATGTTGAAAATTCAAATTTATGCCACGCTGGGGCCAAAGGCATTAGAGTCCGGTTTCATGTATTTGCTTGCACGCCTCCTGGTGATATCTGCTCGCAGATTACCCCATAGCCCCATTACACATGCGACTCTGTTGCCATTCAGGTTGAAGGACAGCCGCCCAACCTACCATGACAAGTTGGCCACATCTGTCGTGGCTTTGCCCAGCCATTTGGCAGCAGTTGTTGCTTTTTCTGTGTCCAGACAGTCGGATACGTGCGTCTGTGTCCGGCGACAATCAGAGGCAGGTTGAGTCCTTGTTTGTCCCACCTTTGGTCAAGCAGTTAGCTGTTTAGAGCGGCCCTGGCTATGAAATCTGCGTAAGTCGAAGACTTTGGAGAAACTATTTTATATTCCACACTTTGCAAAAGTAATTTTAATTATGAGGTTCGTTTCACAGATCTAGTTAGTGTTTCCCCTTCACTCGAAATTTAAACAATGCCCACACTAAAAGTCCGAGGTCCCTCTGCTATAGAATTCGTTTAATCGATCCGCTTCTCGCCAGCCGGTTTCTGTGGCCCCATGCACGGTCGAGTAGTGGGTCTTGCTGGAAGCCTCGCCAGCGAACTGCAGTCTCGGCTTGCCGCACACATCGAGTAGAGGCGCCTCCAAGTCCCAGGGGCCAGTATTCAACTCATCTGTCAACGTGCTGCGAAAACTGTAGCTGCCGCGGAAGTTGGGATTTGAATGCCACTGAGTGCGGAGAAAGCGCTGTGGATGCGCCACATCGAAGGGCACAAACTTGCGGAAAAGCCACAGCAAACCCTCCAATACCTCCTTTTCCGATAGGGTTTCCATGTAGCGGGCATGTTCGCCAATTATCCAACCCTCCAGCAGGCGTGGCTGCTCCATAACCTTATGGAAATAGAAGACACTCTCCAGCCAGAAGCGCTCGGTGCAGCGCAGCTCCTGCAAATCCTTCTCTATCCACAGGAAACCAACGCCACCCCAATTCTTGGGCAGGGGCTGTGCAGCAAACTCCAAAAAGAACTTGTCAACGGTGCCCAGTTTCAGTCCCTTGATAGCCCGCACCTTGGCCTCCGGGAGAGCGGGCACAAACATGCTGGCATATAGCTCCTTCAGCACTCCCAAGGACACTGTGCAGATGACATGATCCGCAGTGAGAATTTCTCCATCCCAGCAACGCAGTAGAAGCTCATCATTTCCTTTCCAGTTTATCTCGGATATACCCTTGTTGAGCTGCACTCGTCCATTGAGCAGGCCAAGGTCGCCGGGCAGATCCTCGCGGGCATGCATTAGCAATCTGAGAAAGGTCTTGTACCCCTTGTCGCGCCAATGGTTTAGCATTTCACCTTCGCATTCCACATACTCCAAGTGGCTGCGTCCAGATAGCTCAAATAGATTATCCGATCCGTCCACACCGCACTCGGCTTTCATGAAGTTTTCGAGCAGCTCTGTGGCTAATGTGCGATCCACATTCCGCAGCTTGCTGATCTCTTGCCAGTACTTCTTGGTCAAGTAGTCGCCCACCGATCCGTCGTATGCGTTGGGTCCAGCTGGTACAGAGCTCTGGGCGATAGTGTTTAAGGTATTGGCTGTGCCCGGAGGAACAATCTCCTTGTTGGAACGCAGAAATCGAAAAGTGCCCTTAAAATCACCCGTTTTGGTCACCAAATCCAAATCCTTCACATGCTGGTAGACAACGTTGCCCGTCTCGCCGTGGCACCACTGTGCCCCCAGATCAACCACATTATCCGCAAACGAAACTGTGTTAACGCGACCTCCAATTCGATCCTCCGCCTCCACGATGCTAACATTTTTGAAGCCGTGCTCAAGAAGGCGTGTGGCAGCTGCAATGCCTGAGGGACCCGATCCGATAATGATAATTCGAGCTGTTTGCCTGGACCTGCTCAGCAGGCGAACGGGCGACGAAATTGGATAACTGCTCATTGCACAACGGCCTCTAAAGCCGGTTCAGAGTTGGACTTGCGACTGCTTTGGCAGCGAAATTTGAACTCGTATTTATAGGTGGAGGTTTGTGCAGAAAGGGCCGCTCGGTTTTAGATTGGTCTGTGGTTTGTGCTATCAACAGCTACATTTACCCTTTATTTTGACATTCAGATTTAAATATATATATTTTTTTTAATTTTATCTTTTTAATGTCACGCTTGTAAGCTTGTTTGAAATCAATTTGATATTCTTGAAATTTTTGAGACCTACTCGAATACAACTCTGTAACAAATAACGTGATCATAATGAACAAGATACTGTGAGTATATATATCTTTTGCAATTTTATTAGATGACAATTAAGAAATTCCATAATTGAACAGTTTCTTGCTCATGAACTTTTCATTGAACATTAATAATAATTGTCACCCATGTTTCAAATTCTCCTTGTGCTCAATTGTTAACTATCGGACAGCTGTCAATCTGGACACGCCCATTTTATAGCGCATTACGCTCGCAATAGTATTTATCGAGCCGGTCCGCCTCTCGCCAACCGGTTTCGGTGGCACCGTGCACCGAGGAGAAGTGCGTCTTGCTGGTGGCCTCCCCAGCGAATTGCACTCTCGGCCTGCCGCCTGCGTCGAGCAGTGGCGTCTCCAGGTCCCAAGGGCCCGTGCGCAGCTCATCTGTATAGTTGGTCCGTGAGCTGTAGCTGCCGCGGAAGTTCGGGTTTGAGCTCCACTGCGTACGCACGATTTTCAGCGGCTGCGGCATGTCAAAGGGCAAACACTTGCGGAAGAGCCACTGCAGACCGGCGACAACCTCTTCCTCAGTTAGGGTTTCCATGTGGCGGGCATGTTCGCCAATGATCCAACCTTGAATGAGACGTGGCTGGTGCAGAACATGATGAATTCCGAAGACGCTCTCCAACCAGAAGCGTTCGGAGCCACGCAGCTCCTGCAGATCCGCATCCAGCCAAAGAAAGTTGACACCAGACCAGCCTTGAGGCAAGGGCTGTGCAGCGTACTCCAAGTAGAACTTATTCACGGTACCCTGTTTGAGTCCCTTGATAGCTCGCACCTTAGAGGCAGGCAGAGCCGGCACAAACAGCTTCTCGTGGTCGTGCTTGAGCACGCCCAGAGGCACCGTACAGATGACATGATCCGCAGTGAACACCTCACCATCCCAACAGCGCAGCAGCAGTTCATCCGCGCCTTCCCAATTCACCTCAGTCAGGCGCTTGCTAAGCTGGACGCGTCCATTGAGCACGCCGAGATCATCGGCCTGCTCTCGCTTGGCATTCATGAGGACTTTCAGGAAGGTCCTGTAGCCCTGGTCACGCCAGTTAAGCAAAAACTCTCCATCGCTCTTGGCGAACTCCAAGTGCACTCGTCTGGACACCTCAAACAGATGATCCGAGGCCGTGAAGGAGCACCGGAGCTTCTTAAGGTTCTCCAGCATCTCGTTTGCCACTGTGCGATCCACTGACGGCGACTTGGCCAGCACTTGCCAATAGTTGTCGGTGAGATGATCGCCCAATGAGCCATTGCTCTCGTTGGGCCCAGTTGGCAAGGCCATCTCGACAGCGGCGCCTAGCAAAGCAGCGGTCTCATCGGGCAAGATCTCCTTGTTGGAGCGCACAAAGTGCAGGGCCTTCAAAGCGTCACCTGTTCTGTGCAGAAGATTCAAGTCCTTGACACGCTGATAGACCACATTGTCGATCTCGCCGTGGCACCACTGTGCGCCCTTGTCAATCACACTGTCACCAAACGGCACCGTATTAATACGTCCACCTATGCGATTCTCCGCCTCCAAGATCTTCACGTTCTTGAATCCCTGCTCCAGCAGGCGTGTGGCTGCAGCAATGCCTGAGGCACCTGCACCGATGATGACAATGCGGGCCGTTTGCTTCGTCTTGCGAACGGATCCGGTTCGAGAGCTCATGATATTGGGTTCAAATGAAAGACACAATAAGTACAATATAAATTCTCGAGTGTTGAGATTTTCTTAGTTTCACGT
This sequence comes from Drosophila nigromelanica, assembly GCA_004149465.1. Classification (NCBI taxonomy): domain Eukaryota; kingdom Metazoa; phylum Arthropoda; class Insecta; order Diptera; family Drosophilidae; genus Drosophila; species Drosophila nigromelanica. Next base: position 10,628 of record SCDS01000461.1, read on the forward strand.
GTAGCAAGCGACTGAATTGAGCGGCAACAGCTCGAGCTTTTTATAATCTATTCTAAGGTTATCTGAGCTTTTCTCTCAATTAAATAAGTTTCAATGAGTTTCTCTCAATTGCTCCGAGCGAAAGATCTTAAAGGTTGATATCAAAAGTGTGGAATACGGTGTGCGACTATTATAAAAAAAATAATATTATAAATATGAGGCTAAGCTAATCAAACTCAATATAAAATTTGTTGATGTATTCGATCGACAAATTATATGTTATTATATTATTGATGCATACATTACATTATGTATAAAAATCACACGTGACAATAGTTGCAATTAAAATTACGTATTTGTGTTTATTGTAAATCAAGTTTGTTTGACCTTGGCTAAATTAAAAAAAAAAATGTTAACTTGTAGCAAAATGTTGCTGTTATTACCATGTTAATAAGCGGCATAAATTGCGGGTTGTATTTGTTTTAGCGGCAAGGGTCAATGTTAGTTTTTTGAATTTACAATGTTCCATTAAAGGCGCCCCGCTTTCTGATAGTTTAGCTGCTAAATATATAATAAACAAATCGTTTACCTATTAAATGACTGTGTGGGTATCAAATGCCAATAATGAAGTAAATACATGGCATTTGGCTTTATCTTTATCTTCTTTAACTTATATTTGTTAACTTTTTTGAACTTGTTACTGGCGTGTTTATCTTGCTTCAACTTTTGCTGTTTAACGCTTGTCGGATAACGGTTTTTATTTTGTACCTCTTCGCTTATCAAGCCGAAACTGGCAACCAAAAACAAAAGCCCATTCAGACAAATGGCAACAAAAAGTAGTTTAACCATTTGAATTCATATTTCCTTCACTATTGCTGCTCGCTGTCTTTGTTATTAGTACTGTGGTTTCGTCTTATCTTTACCTCTCCCTCTCCCATCGCTGTTTGTATGCACTCTCTGGGTGGGGATTTGTGGTTTCTATCTTATCGGTTGAGCCGTTATGCGTGTGTATTTAAGTAATATTTAGCAAATGCAGTTTAAAGAAATTAATTGAAGCACATAACCATAAAGCGCCATAAGCGCAATTTATATAATACTCTTATCGGAAATAGTTTCTTATCAAGTTATGACGTATTCAACTGACTAATACAAGAACTTGGCTCTTATTGTCCAAATAAATTGTTGTCATGCGGCAAATATGTGTGTTATTTATTAAATGAATTTCATCATTCTACAATTTAATTAAATGCGGAAAAATTCAAATAGTATTTGCAATGCGTGCATTTTCATTTTCATAAAATTTACAACAAAATATTTTTCTATTGTTTTTCCATATTTTCTGTTTGCACAGTATTGCAGTGATGACATGGGTGCGAACAACAACAGGAATACCACCAAATATGGTTACTACAACTACAACAACAAGAAGCATGCACAACAACAAAAGCAACGCCAATACCACGAAACTAATCGCCTACAAAATAAGCTAACCCCAAAACACGATGCACCCGACGCTGTTGTGGGATACGACGATGAGGAGCGGCTGCGATTGGGACTGGAGGACAGCGAGGATGGAAGGGAGGAAGTCACTAACAGCGTTAACAGTAACAGTGGCAACGATGAGCCCTCTTCTTCAGAACAACAGCCCGATATAATACCCTATCCGCTGAGCGTGGGTGAGACCAGCTGGAAAAACGAAAAATTACGAAAACAGCAACAGCAGCAACAGCAACAGCAACAACAGCAACAACAGCAGCGTTGGAAACGCACATAGCGCCAAATGCGACCTCAACATTTTCCACGCATGCGATAAAAATTGATCAGTTGAGCAGTAGAACTTAAGATTTGTACAGCGTAGCGATATAAATGTATTTTGGATTTTTGGGAAAGTAGCCGAAAAACAAAAAAACAATTGAGATTAAGCTTGTAAAAATGAGAAAAACTAAAATAGTTGCATGGGAAATGGTTTAGGATTTGAGCTAACTGAGCATTAAATGTAAGTATGTGGATAAAACAGATGGGAAAATAAAAATATAAAACAAAAAGCTAAACAGAACACAAAAACACAAAAAAACAAAATGAAAAACCAATTACCTATTAACAGACAGGCAATACTGGGCATCATATACACACATTCTGTATTTTGTAATCTTTCAAATGAAGAATAAATATATATTAAATTATGGCATTAATATGTATTTTTGCGAGCACATATACAGAAAACTGCTTACAATAAAGATTTATCAAAATTTCAATTAACTAAATGTTTGGCAAAAAAACGAAGTGAAGAACTGCCCAAAAGATAACTGTAATTTTAATATATATATATAATATATAGATGTACAATAAATGGCTTGCGTTCTGTAACGTTTTTCAGAGGTATCAAAACGTAATTTGATCTGAAAAGAAGAGATGTTACATTGTATGTATGTTAAAAAAAAAATATAATTGTGCTATATACTCGCTTATATTCAGATGCTTCTGTAAGTGTATTAAAGACTCTGCTTGTAAACATCAGTTAAATATAGTATTTAACAGTTGAAATAGAGTATACTATAATGTGATCTATTAACAGATCCATTGTTACTTAAAAGCTTAATTGCTCTCCAAAACATATCCCAACATATATATCTCAACCATGTGCTATAATTTAAAACAATATTGGTAAACTTGAAAACCAAAAAACAAAAACGATAAAAAAAAAAACAACACCAAAGCTTGTGCATACTCATTACCCATATCAATTGTATCGATGTAAGTTACTTACTAACTATACAGATCTTAGCTGAGGGAATTTCGAGCGGTAAAAACATACTTCAAAATAAATGAAAATTACAAAATTTAATTGCATTGAAATTTTGTATTCTTATTTTTCCAATAATTTTTTAATCCATTCATCCCACTTCTTTTGCCATTTCTCCATGCCTTTTGACTTCTCCTCCTCCGTTAGCCCACTGTACTTTATGGAGCTCATGGCCAGATGCTTCAGTAGCTTCAGATCTGCAGTGAATGGGGCTATGCCCAAAAAGGCAAAGTAAAAGTCGTGGGTCAAGGGCGTTGCGTTCCAAAACGACGGATCATCGGATGCAATAACAATGGGCACATTGTTTGCCATCAACATGGCAGCTGGATGATTGCGATAGTCCTGGCCCAGCTGCAGCACCTGGTTCGACACCGGGCACACCTCAATGGCAATGTCCAGTCTCTTCACCAGATCTATGGCCACCGGATGCTTGATTAAGGCGAATCCATGTCCGATTCGCTTTGTGCCTAGCAGTATGGCATCTATGAGGTTCTCATCAATGGACGTACCGAACCAGTTTGTCTCGCCGGCGTGAAAATAGAAATTGATATCCTCGGGCATCTTTAGCAGTGGCTCCACAAAATCAATCAACGGGCGACCGAGCTCTTCTTGACCCACCAAATCGAAGCCCGTCAAAAAATTGGGAAACTTTTTCTGTAAAGCAGGTATTGATTCAGTATAGGTATATAAAGATCGGCTTCGCTGCTTACATTGAGCGCAGTGCATTTCTCGACATATTCCTCGACAACTTTTGGTTCCACACCTCGCAACGGCGCATATATGAGCCTGGCACCAATAAAATCGGGATGGTTGGCCATGAAACGTTCCGTTTCCGTTTTGTATATGTTCACGGTATCAGCGATTGTCATCACCGAACCATCGAGGCAATATAGATCCGGCAATAGGGATCTCAACTCCAGGTACTGCACTCCGTCCGCATGCATCTCCTTTAGGGCGTTGTAGTAGTAATCGGCCCAGACGGGTGCGTAGAGCACCAGTCCATCGAGCAATATGAAAATGCTCATGAATTTCTTCCACGCCTGATTGTTCGACAGGAAGTTGGAGACGGGAAACATGCTGAAGCGGCTCATCAGATCCTTTTTCACATTATCGTCTCCGCGACGCTCGCGGTATTCGCACATCGGTTCCCAGTTGCATTCCTCCATGGCCTTGATCGTAGGCTTCGTTTTGGAAAAGCGAAAAGCAATCGGTCGGCAGCCCTCGTCAGCGGTGCAAATCCACAGATTCTCACGGTAGGTGAGGCTAATAACGAACTCGGTGCTGCAGAGGGCGGTATCGTGTGCATGCAAAATTCCGCCTTTGGGCATTGTCTTCAGAATGGCAAAGAGTGGGGATTTTTCCACCTTATGGAGCACATGAAATATGTGCTGGCCGGGCGTAAATTTGGCTGCATTCAAAAATCCAGTTTCCAATTCTTTGGACTTAATACCCATGACCACCTTGTTGGCTGCCACCTCGTCCTCCGTCAGCTGAGTAATGTTGCCCAAGCTGGAGGCGCGCTCCAATTGGACCATCACATTACGCACCGTACTATAAGCCTCGGGCGTTATGTCCCTCAGACTACGGCTCATCGATAACGGCTGGTACTTCTTTGTGCCGCACTTGGTGGCCTTACTGGTCATGTAGCGCCATCCCATCCATCGCATTCGTGAGCCCATTTCAACAAATTTTGAAAACGTTTTTCTGAAAACTGTTACGAACCCCAAATTTAATTTGAAATTTTTGTTTAAAATTTTCATACAATTTGTCAATGTGCTGCACATTTGGTCGCGACTCACGCATTCCCGCTTTAACACACTCGCACATGCCTCGACACCCACACACACACACACACACACCCACACAAACTCACACGAAACATGCAGCAACTATACGCGGACTTTATTAGTTATTTATGTGGATGGCTCTGGTTTTTTATGCCCGCGCGCCCTCAACACCACATTAAATGTGGCCGTGCCCAACATCAAATTGATGAGCCTGCCACAGACTGTGGCACCATTTTGCGCCCTTTACACACATATATGCCCATCAATTTTATGGGCTCATACATATTCGCCGAGGCGTAAGCCTAACCTGCTCCCCCGCTCCCCTGCTCCGACATGGGCCGTAACTCGACACGGAATGCATTTTGCGCCGGCCCATAAAACCCTGCTCATTACGCGCGCCAAATCAAAATCGAACCATGGCCACAGATCCGCCGTTTCCACTAAGCAGGAGCACATAAAATTGATACATTTGGAGCACTGCTCAAAGCAATCATTGGTGCCCAGAAAGGCATTCCACATTCATTACACATCGACCACTTTTCTGTGCACTCAGCAGCCGTCAGAGAGGCTAAGAGATTTATGCCCAGGTCGTATGTCAGCCTGCCAGCTGCAGTGCAAGGCATTTGGCATAGAGATGCAACTCAGATAATGCGGAGTCTCCTTTTATGGAACACTATTAATCGAAATAAAACACTATTAGTGCGTTACTTTCAACGTATTCGATTCTGTTACTGTAAATTGTAAATTTGCAACCACATAGTATATTTATCCGCATGGCAACTGTGTGACTGCATTTAAAGTATATTACGAATATCACGATTCCATCCCTAAGGGCAATCCTGTCCACGCTTGACTGCATTGCTCATTACAGCTAGCCCGAGGCTCCTTTTAGCTGGAAATCCGAAAACATGCACATGAATTGCGGCATTACGACAAAGTAAGCCGAGCTCTTTATTCAAATGGTTTAGTACAAATGCTTATAAACAGACCAATTAAAGTGCGAAATCTCTTATGTACTTAGCGTGAAATAATCTTGGAAGTCGAGTACGAAAAACGAACCTAACATTATGCCTAAACACTAATAAATATTAATTAGCTTAAAACGAAATTGGGTACGGGATATGAGTTCGGATGATCAAGCGCGTGAATAGAGAAGCAGTATACACTATGCTAGACGAGGTGTCGGATGCCAATGTCCTCGGAAAGCACGATCGGTTGGACAGACTAGCGCCAAAGGCTGGCGTTCAGGAGGGAGAACGCAACCAGGAGCGCTGCCACCACCCGTGCTAGTCAATCGAGGTGTTGACTGGGCGCACTATTCGGCTGGACGTCGTTCACATAGTCCAGGAATTCATCCCACTTGGACTGCCATTTGGAGAACGCTTCGACCTTCTGGTCGACGGTGAGGGAGCTGTACTGAATGGAGTTCAGTGCGAGCTTCTTCAGCAGCCGCAAGTCCGCATGCTGGGAGGCAATGCCCAGGAATGCAATGTAATAGTCGTGCGACAGTGGAGTGGCCTTCCAGAAGCTTGGATCATCGGATGATATCACAACAGGATAGCCATCAGCAAAGAATTGCGAGCAGGGATGATTACGAAAATCGCTGACCAGTTGCAGCACCTGATTCGATACCGGATTCACCTCGATGGCCACATTAAATTTCTTGACCATGTCCAGCACCACCGGATGCTTGACCAGACCAAAGCCGTGACCAATGCGCTTGGTGCCCAGCAACAGTGCATCAATCAGATTCTCATCAACAGCGGAGCCAAACCAGTTCGTCTCCCCGGCATGGAAATAGAAGTCAATGTCCTCCGGTACCTGCAGTAGCTGATCAACGAAATCTCTAAGGGGACGGCCCAAATCCTCCTGACCCACCAAATCGAAGCCAGCCAAAAAGTCTGGATACTTTTCCTAAAAAGCGAAAAAAAAGTTTAATACACAAGCTGTGCTACAATTAGGAGAACCCACCTTAACTTCCTTAAGGATTTCAATGTAACGGATGACGCCCTCAGCATTTGTATTACGCAGGGGCGCATAGATCATGCGCGAACCTATGAAATCCTTGTTGTCGGGGTGGTTCTTGAACTTTTCCAGCGTTTCCACATAGATGCGCACAGTGTCCAGCGGCGTATATTCAGTGCCATCCAAATCGTACAGCTTTGATAATAAATAATAAACATAAATTATAATCTGGCCTTCTTATTGATATTTCAATAGCTCACCGTGGGAAGCGTTGAACGGAACTCCAGATACTGCACGCCGTCGGCCAGAAACTCCTGCAACGCCTTGTAGTAGTAATCACTCCACACTGGCGCATACATAAGCAGGCCATCCAGGAGTCCGAATATTTCCATGAATCGCGACCAGGCCGCATTAATGTCCTGAAAGTCCGTCGTCGGGTACAGGGTTAGACGCTCGCCCAAATAGGTATCCACTTTCTCAGCGCCGTACTTGGAGCGCACCTCAGACAGCAGGCTCCAGTCGCAGTTGGAGTCGGCCAAAGACGCAGGCTTCTCCTTGGCAAAGCGCAGAGCATTCGCACTCAGGTCACCGGGCTGCTGGCAAACCCACAGGTTATCGTAATAGGTCAGATCGATGATGGTTTCTGTGCTGCACAAGGCCGTGTCGTGGGCATGCAAAACGGCGCCCTTGGGCATGCGCTTGAGTATCTGGAATAGCTGTGTCTTGTTTATGGCCTCGAGCACATCGAAGATGTGCTGCGATGGCTTGAAGAGATGCGGCGTGATTTCACCCTCCGTGTACTCCTCGAGCTTGGCTTTCATTATGGTCGCATTTGCCTGCAGCTCGCGCGTATCCAGTTCCAGATCGTAGCCCAGCGATCTGGATTCCTCGTAGTGAAAGAAGGCATGGCGCACCGTCTTGTACGTATCCGGACTGGGCCGGACGTTGCCCAGGAAAGATTCCACGTGCGATGTGCTGCCGGAAAGTGATACGAATTTCGTAATAGTCAGATCTTTGGGCCGCGTGCGGGACTCAGCCAGACCCAAGCACAGGCAGAGGAACAACGCACTCCAAGCGATTAGATTAGAGCGTTGTAGCATTTTCCAGATTTATGGGTTCTTGTGCGCCCGCCAATGTCCGTGGAACAACTGAGACCCAGGCGCTTGGTACTGTCCAGTTTTGTTGAGCACTTTCGCGTGCCGTGTGCTCTTATCTGTAAGAGTGAAACCGATTTAAGTGCTTGGCATTATCTTTGATTTGGTGATAGCTGAAAACTAAAAGATCTGATTGAAAAAAATATATATATTTATATATGTATATATATGCATATATATACATTAATATTTCCTGTGCGGCTCGCATCATAGCTATAGTTCAGCTGGCAACGGATCTAATCATGAGCAATCAGACAGAAATCTTGATTTATGAATGGCAAAGATAAGATTAAATAGAAAATAGCATTTTAAGTGTGTTAGCAATACCCGATACAGTAGTTCACATAAAGTCAATTGCAATAGCCCGCACATTTTATGGATCTTCAATGACTGTTCACCCAAGTACATTAATCGCAGCTTAGCCGAATACCTCAGGGAAGGAAATATGTTATAAAGCACTTTGACAAAAAGTAATTAACAAGTGAGAAGGTTCTAATCGGGACCGCCCGACTATAAGATACCCTAAACCCTGCGGTGTTTTTACAAATATATCAACTTCCTTGCATTCATACAAACATACACAAATTCACACACGCACACACATAAATGTCGAAAAATTAAAAAAAAAAAACTATAAACTGCGTATGGATTGAGTGGAAAAGTTTAGTTCTCTAGCTTTTGTACTTTCCGATATCACTGCGTTTATACAGATGGCCGGACAAACGAACATGTCTAAATCAACTCCGGTCTTCTGCCTAATCAAGAATATATATATACTTTATGGGATCGAAGATGCTTCCTTCTGCTTGTTTAATGCATTTTCATAAAACCATTTTTTACCCCATCTTAACGAATATGTATAAAAATAAAGTACAAAAGTATACAAAAATTTAGTTTTTTAAAAGGTGATAGTTCGAGCATTTTGTAGCTCTGAGATACATTTTAAGAACAAGCTAAATTTCATAAAATTTCCATTAACTCAGACTGATAAAGCTAGCAAGCCATTCTTCCCAATTCTCATGCCACTGGGACAGAGCCTTAGATTTCTCAGCGCTTGTTAGGGAGCTATACATAAAGGAATTCATTGCCAGCTGCTTGAGCAGCGGCAGATTCGCCTGTCCATTGGCAATGCCCACAAAGGCCACATAGAAATCATCGGTGAGCGGTGCTGCATTCCAGAAATATGGGTAATCCGAGCCAATAACCATTGGAAAACCAGCAGCAATTAGATACGCCGCCGGATGCTGACTAAAATCGTTCACATACTGCATATAATAATTCGACAATGGACACATCTCGGCGGCCACATTCAGCACCATCATGGCGCTTAGCATCTCCGGATGCAGCGGAAAATTGAGTGGATTGCCCAGCCGCCTGCTGCCCAAGAGCAATGCATCAATTAAATTTGTATCTGGCTTGGTCGTGGCGTTCACACAGCGCGATTCTCCAGCGTGGAAATAAAAGTCGATTTCGTTACTAATGTGCAGCAGTTGGACTGCATCGCCGAGCGCGGGCAGATTGCACTCATCTCCAAAATTGATCAGATCAAAGCCAACGAAAAAGCTGGGATACCTTGCCTAAGGTCAAATGTACAATGGAGTAGTTGTAGAAATACCCTTGCAGACAATTTGCAAGTGTGAAATAATAAAATCATTTCATTCATTATAAAAGAATGTCCGATATAAATAAGACTTTGCTCAAATATAAAGAACATAAGTCATATCAATATAGTTTCAGCTGGCATGCATCGAAAGAGACAGTCGGACAGACACACAGCGGGACAAGCGGAGATTGCCATATCAAAGCGGCTCTCAATACCGATCGAAACAAGAACGGTGCAGTCCGGGGTAACCGACTGCTCAATACTCGTTCAAACAGTTAAAAACGAATATTGGCATTTTTGAAAATATCGATCTTTAGGGAACGTCATCGGAAAACTGTCTGCCCAAGTGGGCGTGCCAAAAGGGAGATATAGTGCTTTTTCCGATTTGTCACATTCCGATTCCTAGTTTTAAGTTTCTGGCTTAAAACCCAATATACTCTTTTCACTTTGTGAACGAGTATAAAAATACTTAATCTATAACCAGGAAACCAAGATCAGACGAGGACACGCTACCTTTAGAAGACGGGCAGTGGCTATGTAGCTATCCATGCTGCTGTCATTGTAATCTCGCACAGGTGCGTAAATCAATTTGATGCCAAAGAAATCACCATGGGAGAAACGGAATATATTTGTGGTGCTTATTAGGGAATCGACCGTGTCCCAAATCGTAAAGTTCGTTCCATCCAAATCATACATCTGGGGGAGCAGAAGGCAGTTTTAGCAATAGAATCTAGAATTCCGCTAGCTGATGCCGGTACTCACAATGGGCAGCGAGGAGCGTAGCTCCACATAACTAACGCCATCGGCATAGAAATCCTCGAGCATTCCCACTAAAAAGGTGGGCCAAATTGGCCGATAGGTGATCAATCCGTGGATGAGACGATGCGCCCGTTTCATGTGATTGGCCAAGTGGCTGGAGTTCATGAAGCTATGCGAATCGATGGAGAGCGCCTTGCGCAGCGTATCCTTGTACGACAGGTCATCCTGCATTCTAAAGTTGCTCATCAGCATCCAGTTGCATTTGTAATCGCCGTGGGGCTTAATGTGTGGAAAATTTATGGAGAAGCGAAAGTCCTCGAAGATACCATCGTCGCCCACACATGCCCACAAATCCGCGTAAGTGGTCAGCTCAATGAGCAGCTCCGTCTTGAACATGCCCGCATCGTGGATATGCAGCAGTCCGCCCTTGGGCATGCTGCGCAGCACACTGTACAGATCCGTCTCGTTTAGCTTGTATTTGGCAAGGAAGTGTGGACGGGGCTGATATTGGCGCCATATGTTTTCAACGTCTTCGTCCAGCTTCTTAATAGCCATCAGACGCTCGTTGGCAAACCTCTCGAGACGCGTCAGCTTGATTTTACCGCCGATGCGCATTCGTTGCTCGCGTCTCATTATGTCATTACGCAACCTGGCAAAGTATTGTTCGTCCCGACATGAGTCGTGCATATATAGTGTCCAAATCAGCGCCAGGGCCATTGTGCAGATCACCATGCCCATCCCGAGATGCCAGCAGATCATGCCAAATTTGGCATACTGAACGCGATTCCGTTCCTCATCCTCTTCGTATGCGGTCCGTGCGGGCGCATTGTCCACACGCTGTCCCGAAGTGGGTGTTGAGTATTTGGGAAGGGTGATTTGCCATGTATCGCCTTTGGTTGCCATTACCTTAATTTTGAAGTACCAATTTTATGAAAAAAATTTCTAAAACTTTCCTAATAACTGTTGGGCTAAATTCAAGTCATGACTGGCGCAGATATTTTCAATTTTTATGCTTTATGTTTTTCTCATGACACATTTATCTCGGCTATTATTTATATACTATACAGTTTTTTTAAACGCACTTTAAACTGCATCTTTTACGCCTGTCTCTATATATTTATCGTGTGGCAACTTCAGGCGTTGCTGCCGTTTTTTAAAAATAGCCCAACAATCGGCGATAAAGACAAGCGTAGTGCGATTCCCTCGGCATAAAGTACAAGTACAAAAAATTAAACAAGAACTGAAAGATACGCAATGACGAACTCGTCGCTCAGCGAGCGGACTTTGGGCGGGCGTGTGCCTGCCAGGGGTTGCATTTATTTTCGTCACCACTGTGCCCAACACCACCACCAACAGCGACACAGTGGTGTGTGAGCGTTGCCTTAATGCTTCAAAATATCTATATATATGTAGTGGTGTTTACCCTCTCTTTAGTTTATTGTATACTCTATTGAAAGGTGAAAGCTATAGAATTTTTGTTTGAAGAACTATGCGATATTACAAATTATTTTCTTATCAAACATAAGCATTATTAAAATCAAATCAAATAGCTAAATCACTTAACAATAAGGCTTTTTAAACAGGATTTATTTGTTGAACGCCATAAAATAAAACCAAGCACACTGTGCACACTGCTTGCAACAAATACTGGCGTGCGTGTGTTGTTGTTGTTGTTGTTGGTGGTGGTGTTGAAGTCGCGTTCATCGCATGCTACACAGCTGGAGCCACCACGGCTCTGAGCAGCTGATTCCACTGTGATTCCAAACAGGGGTGCGCGGCACGAGTTGCATGCACGGCAGACAGCAGCGACCCCTCAGTTGAGAGTGCGTACTTAGCGAGGCAACACCGAAATGCATTTAAGGCGGAACGGTAACCAACACTCTAGCAAACAACCCGTCAGGCACAGAGCCCAGCAATTACACTTTCAACTCTCGCCCCCGCAGCTCCCTCTCTCTCGCTGACAACGCTGAACGACGATTGCCTGCTGCTGATCTGTGCCCAGCTCGCAATTGGGGACCAATTCGCGCTGCTGCAGTTGGGCGGCAGGCTGCAGCAGCTGGTGCTGCGGATTTGGCAATGCAAATACGCCAGCGAATTCGATTGCCACCAAGAGCCGCAATTGAGCAGGCTGAGCGCCAGCGAGCAGAGCCGCCTGCTTGGCCACATTAGTGGGCTGACGCGGGCGCTGCTTAACCTGGGAGCTGGCGCCAGCGCAGGTCTTCTGTCGAAACGGAAACGGAAACTGAAACGCATGCCCAACATTCAAAGGATTAGCTTCGGGGAATGCAACGCGGCGCTGCTGCGGCAACTACCGCAACTTTGCAGCAACCTGACTCAGCTGCAGCTGGGCAACTGTGTGGGTGTTGGGCCCGCGGACATATCCGCGCTCTTAGCCCAGCTGCCGCATTTGAGACTGTTTGAGCTGCTGCCGGGCCACATCTGTGGCGCTCAGGCTGCAGCCTTGGCCAACATCGAATATTGCCAAACATTGCAAACGCTGAAATTGCCGGCGTGCGCGGTGCGTGCGGCGTGCGCGGAAATTGCTCGGCTGCCGCAGCTGAGCCAATTGACAGGCTTCCTCTGCTGCAGCGGCGACATTGACGATGACAAAGAGAAAGCAAATGCTGGCGCGGTAACCACAGCGACCATATCCGCCTGCCTTGCGGCGCTGAGCGGTCGCAACGGTGGCAACAGTGGCAACGGTGGTGGCGGCTGTCAAATTGTGGCACTGCATTTGCAATGTCAACTCGATGCCAGCCTGCCGCGACTCCTGGAAGGCCACTTGGGTGCAATGCGGCTGGAACGCTTCGCATGGCACTCGCAGCTGATGGTGCACTATGATGCCACGGATGGCAGCATCAAGTGGGTGCCGCAGGCGCCGCAAGTGGCGCGCGCTGTTCTCCACTTTATTGTCAGTCAGGCGGCGAGTTTGCGTGAATTAGATTTCACGCGTAATGTGCATGCCACGCCCACATTCCTGACACAACTCACCGAACAGTTGGAGCCATCTTGTCAGCTGATGGCCGTGTGGCACGACGGCTGCCCCAGGATCAGGATGCCAAGAGGGGAAACGGATACGGACAGCAACAGAAACGATTTGGCCTTTGTGGAGTTTGAATTGAAACAGTTGGCTAATGAAAATACGAACCGTTGAATTCCAAGAAACGATAAAATCTATGGTATTCATGGGGATTATCGCATGCTGTGCTTTTTTTAAATACATATAGATCTCAGGAATCTCAATAAGAAATATTTGAAATACTCCAGTTTATAGTAAGAAATACTTCATTTAAGAAATAAAATAAATCTTAATAATAAATTTATATATATTCGCTGTTATTATATAAATTCCAGGGAATATGGAAGCAAAATCATTTTCTTATTTTTAAAAGGCAATGCTTTAAGTTGATAAAGTTAATACATATGAATATATAAACTGATGATAACTGTTCTTTCTTATTAATAGTGATAAATTCATTGGCATATACCAAATAAATTAAAATTCCGCTTTCGCAAATGGTAAATTGTGAAATACCCTGTTTGCGATGCGAATACCCTATGATCAACGAGAACGCAAATAAAATGCACTAGTGAATCGATTTAAAATCAGTATAAAGTTGGAGCTCTTATTAAACCTTATTCTATGGGCAACCTTTATTTAAATTTTATTGTTTACTGTTATAGTTAGCTGTGTGTTTTCTGATTGAAATTTTTTTTATTCAGGTTATTTTTTCTTAGTAATTTCATAAAATCAAAATCTTTAAATTGTTTTATGTTTTTAAAAAAATGATATTTCGCTTTTACAAAAGTTAGGCAACAAAAATTTGGTGCTTAAAGTTTGTAGTCAGAACTCGCAGCGGTAAATTTGAAGACAACTTTTTGTAAAATTGATTGAAAGTAAGTACTCAGATTGAATGCATCTGGAAGTGAAATCACAAATGTGTAAGATACGTCAATATCTCTTAATGGATACTGTTAGAAACTCAGTGCTGCTGACCGATGATCTCTACGCTGCTGTGAGTCGTTACCTTAGCTACCAACAGGAACTGCGCGCGGCTGCCTTGCGGAGTGCCTGTCCTGAAAGCGACTCCGAGGAGAGGTGCGCTGACCCACGCATAGTCTCTAAAAACTATTATCAGAGAATGCTTCCAAACTCCAATGAAGCAGAGCCTGATCCACAGAATGTTGACACGCCGAGCAGCGAACAAAGTGCGCCAGTACCGCCGCACCAAATGGTTGGTATTTGGGAATGGCATGGAATACTTTGACGATCTTCTTGCTCTGCCTCTCTCATTGTTCTTTTGTAGTTGTTTCCAGTTAACACCCCGGAATACTGGAATACTTTGGACCCCCAAAATCCCATCGTTCGCCAAAGTCAGCAAACACAACGTTCCATGAGCGCTCCGGCTACGAGCCCGGACGACTCACGGCCTTGCGTAAGGGGAAATGATGAGTTTGTGAGCATCGAAAATAAATTTATTATTAAACAAAAAACGCAACTAATCAAATATCTTTGACTATAGTGCAATACGCCATCCAGTCATCCACATAATTTCCTGGGCTTACAGCCCAATGAACTTTACGTAAGTTACTGATCGTCTCTGGAGCTAAATATGATAACTATAGAAATAAATCTTTTACAGAAACATCGAACAGACCAGCAATCGCAAACCAAGGATTGTTCAGCTGTAAGTAGATTAACATAGATTCCATCTTTACTAAAATTTTCCTATATCTATTAGTACTGCTAGTATTAGTATTAGTGGTTTACCTAATCATATATATTTTATATTTTTTCTTTTCTTTAACTAGTGCCCCAATAGACCTCCTCCCATGTCCTACAACATGCCCGGCAATCCGACGACTTCCTATGATCATTTGCGACAGCAACCCACAGGTCAAACGGATGAGAAGGCCGCCAGCGTAAGCTATGCCAATTGGATGCAGTTGCAAAAGCAGCAGCAACAACAACAGCAGCAGCAGAAGCAGCAGTTTGAGCCCTACAATACTTGGCAAAGGGGCGACGCGTCCTTTACTGATTTTGTAAGTAGCTATGCAAAAACTGATCGAAAAAAACGAAAAGCCCTCATGAGTTGGGTGCATCTATCGATTAGGAACCTGGTCTGAATAGCACTATGATTGCTGCGCCCTGTGGACAGCCACGGCAACAGCAACAGCCAGTGCAGCAGCAGCCCTGTGGACAGCCGCGGCAACAGCAGCAACAGCCAATGCAGCAGCAGCAGCAGCAGCAGCTGCCTTGTGGACAACTACGGCAACAGAAAATGCAGCAGCCGCCATGTGGACAGCCGCGGCAACAGCAGCAACAACAGGTCTGTGGACAGCCGCGGCAACAGGAGCAACAACAGGTCTGTGGACAGCCACGACAACAGGAGCAACAACAGGTCTGTGGACAGCCGCGGCAACAACAACAACAGCAACTGCAACAAGCGCAAGTGCAGCAACAGCAACAGCAGCCGCCGCCGTCATTCACATCAAAAACTCAATGTTCACGTTGCTTACCACAAAGGGTAAGACATGCCGACATTTGCTTCGATATCAGCACAAAATTCATTTCGATTCGCCTTTCAACAACAGCCAACCCCGCCCCCAACAACCAGTCAAGTACAATACCCGTGCCAGCAAAGGGCTCAAACATCTGTGGACACCCAGTGTCCAGCACAGGTAAGCAGCAAAGCCATTTGTTGTTGAGCACTCCCTAATTGCATCTTTCAATCAAAGCAGCGGGATTTGTTCGATTCGT
Organism: Drosophila nigromelanica; assembly: GCA_004149465.1. Lineage (NCBI taxonomy): Eukaryota > Metazoa > Arthropoda > Insecta > Diptera > Drosophilidae > Drosophila > Drosophila nigromelanica. Next base: position 26,439 of record SCDS01000461.1, read on the forward strand.
ACAATGATACGACCTATATGCAACTGCCCTCGGCACAGGCACAGCGACCGACTTGCCAGAGACAAGTTCCCCAGCAGCCGACAAATGTGAGTAAAAATGAAACAGGAGTAAATATCTTCGAAGTTTGAATACCCCGATTGTTATCAGGAGTATATTTTATTATCGAATTATGATTATTTCGTCTCTTTTAACATAGGTTACGTTTGGCGATCAGTTCATGACCCGCACATGCACTAATAGACCTCAACCAACTGTCAATGTGCCCAATGATAATTGGCCAAGTACGAGTCAAAATGCAGGTTATCAGACGAATATACCCATTAGTTCCTGTCGCAGCTGTTCAGCGCATCACGATCCGAGTCGCGTACCGGTGACCATAAATCTGACTAGCCCAAGCTCCTATACGCCAAGCCTGAATCATCATCTGTATGTCGATGATTCGACGCGTAAGTGATAAACTTCACATACTATATTATTTAATATATTATTCTACATCATTTAATCCATTCTGAACAACAATAACACCCAACCAACATGCAGCTGAGGAGCGATATGTACAACGCACCAATACACTCTTCTTCAACGCATTGGTACTGGATCAAAGATGCCCGGGTGTCATACAGAACAGCCTTAGTGGTCGCGAGAACTTTAACGATTACGCCTTTGATATAGCATTTGCGGGCAACATACCAGAAAAGCCGCACCCCATCGACCCCATAAGCATGATCGAGGCATTAAAATTACGTATCGATTACGAACGAGAAGAAATTCTCAAAAAATGTCCTGCAGATCAGTATAGCCATGATGAAGAAGACGGCAAGAAAGATGGAAGAAATTCAAAGGAAAAGGTAAGATATTACACTGGTAACGATGCGAAAAAGAGAGAAAGAGAGAAAGAGAAGCAAACGAAACGGAATAGCAAACGGGGATCCGCAGCCCAGGAAATAGACGATATCGATCGACATTTCAGTTCCAAGAATAGGTCTGAGGTAAATGACGGTGTAATGGCATTTCTAAAAGCTGAAAATTATTTCAAAAATGGACCCGGTATAATGGTTAGTTTCGATAGTACAAAAGAATATAGAGCCCTATATTTTTTTATATTTGTTCACCTAACAGTACAGGAACTTTTCGGCCGACATCCATTCACACAGTTCCAACTTTTTTGGCTTGCCCATCCAAATGAAAGTCTACAATGCAACAACATGGCCCTCTGAATAGTTTAACTGATGTTCTTATAAATATACGATTATATAAACATTTTTGCCAAATTGGTAGAAGTTGAAAAAATTTAAATAAATGTGGTATTAATTATTATTGCAGAGAAACTCAATCTTCTGAAGCATTGAACGCGATTAAATCGTATAAGTAGTATTACATTTATTAAAAGAACTTGCATTATGCATTGCGCTTATTATGAATGCACTTATTTATCAATCAATTTCTCTGTTCTGTAATTATTATTTTCGTTACATACATAACAGTGAATCATTGAGATCAGAACTTGAAAATACCCTGTACACCAACGAAAGAGAAAACTATAAAAACTTACATGAAAAAAACTAAAAACTTTGATTGTTTTCAGTACAAATTTATTATACCATTCTTACTCATAGGTAAATATTCCAGGGCGTAATATTTTAATTTTTAAACATATATGTATACATATAAATTTCTTACAGCAATTAATGTTATGACTATTAAAATTCAGCACATGGCTCAACCATTAAATAGTCAATGTTTTATTATACAACGTAAACCGCACAGTTTTTTTTTCTTTTCTTTTTTTGAATATACCAATTTCTACACAGGGAAATTAGATTTTTAATCAAACGCAACCACTGAAAGCCCGTTTAATCAATCCTATTTCAGTATTATTATTTATTATTATTTTAATCACATTCATAGGCCACAAACAAAGCAAATAAACAATATAAACCATTATCGACTGCAATTTAGCAACAACTATTATTATTTTTTTCATATGTGCATGAATGTGTTTGTATGATATAGCAAAAATGAACAGGGCTAAAATTAGGTACTCGATTATTTATGATATATATAAATAATTAATTATATGTCAAACACTCTTTATTCGCTTTGTAATGCAACAAAATTATCAAATATAATTTTGTTAGTGCGCAATAATTTTAATTGCTTTTATCGGCTGCTGCTGATTATTCTCAATGAATTTCAAAAGCGCTTTGAAACTTCAATAGCAAAAATGGCATTTCTATAAAATTATAAAGTCAGTTTTGATAACGCATTCTTTAAGCTGTGATTCATTTATGTACATGCTAATAAATCTATAAATGCTAGATAAGAATAATTGTTTATTATGCCCTTTCTTAACCGCTTTATGAGTACAGGGTATATATATAGGATTATGTTTGATAAGCAAAAAAGATGATAGAGCAGAGCGTAGAAACGAAAGCCAAAAGAAAAAGACACGAAAAAACTAACTACAAGGCCAACGGCAGCGACGAAGAGAGCGATAAATTGAAATGAAATAAATGCCAACTCATACAGAAAGTTATGCATATATATATGTACATATATGCGTGACATGTATAAGTCTGTATTTTATGCTGGAGTATAAGAGCACATAGCATTGAGCATCGGCCTGATATCACATACATATCTCATCTCTTTGGGCTAATGAACTCTGCAGAGCGTGTCGAGTGGTCGACAACTCAACTAATCAAATTGAAAGCAAATCCGAAAACAAATATAAATATAAATACAAATCAGCTGGCCGGACTGGGCCACTCTCAAATTCGCAAATACGTCACCCAGGGAGGAGACTGGCAGGGGTGCGAAATTAAAACCTTTTTTGTACCAATTTGCACCACAAAGCACCACACACACAAATGTATAAAAACTTCCAAACTGACTGGCAAATTGGCTTTTAATTTAGCGGCACACTTTTTTATCTTCTTTTCAACGTTTTTTTTTCACTATTTTCTTCTTTTTTTTTGTCAATAAAGTGGATTAATATGCGGCTTTATATTTTTAGCTGACTAGGCATATAGCTTGTTTGTATAAAATAACAATCACAACAAAAAAAGCTGCATTAATTGATATCTTTTTTTGGTGCTTAAGTTTTGTGTAAAAATGAATTTGCTTTAATGAGTTTATGCCATGTTTTTTTGCATTATAAAAACATAGTTGCTTGTGTTGGTTTCTATGCATTGTTCAATAATCCCATTAATGCTTCAAATATTTTTTAAGCTTCTTAAATGCATACTTTAATACAGCAAATTGAATTTATTTGTTTTTCAAATGATATGGAAATTATGTTTTTAATATATTCACGTTTTACCACGTTTTTTTTCGGTGAGAAAGTGAAATTTGTGCGAAGTTCTCGGTCGCGATCTGCACGCTAAACACGCGTCCCAAAGACTGATCAGTCACTCGCTGCCGACATTTCCACGAGCGACCCAAACTCGAACCCGATTCTGCTTCTGATTCTGATTCCGAATTCATGCACTCATCAATGTTGAGTATATTGCTGCTGCCGGACGAGGGAGACGCGCATCGTGAAGCAGGCAGCGATAATGATCGCAAGGTAAACAAAAACAAATTTTCGTTTTATCAAAAATGATATAACAAAGGCACCATAAACTCTGACAGTGAATAATGTCACTCTTTTGTATTGTATTGCAGTGCCATTCTAAAGAGCGAGAGTGTCAAAGAGAGCCTGAGTAATAGAGAGTTAAAGAGAGAGAGGGTGAGCGTTGCCTTGACTTGCGTTGCTGTGCGTCGAGTCACTTTCCCTTTTCTTTTCAATGCCAACTCTTTGAAGATAAAGACGCTCAGTGGCTGGTGCCTAATTTGTGTGGATCGTTTACTTGTCAACAGGTTAATTTACTAACATAAAAGAGAGCATGCGATAAACTTGAAATGATAACATTTACTCCAGGATTAATTTCTATAATCGCGTACGTTCTTTTTGATAGTTCGCAATTTCTATGATTATATTTGCCAATTTTAATTAATGATCTGCAATTCAAAAGCTGAATTTATCCAATTTTCTTGGCAAATGCTTAGGTATTTTTGCAATATTTTTGTTAGCCTTAGGATGATGCCAAAAATAGCAATCTTTTAAAACATTGTTGCATCATGATTATTTATCTTATTGCTTTCTACTATGTAAACAATGTTCGCATTGGATTTACCAGTTGTGAATTTAAACATTTTAATACTGAATGATCTTAAATATGAAAATGCGTCAGTCCATATGCCACACACGTAGCAACGACATATGTTTAGAAAATTAGATTTTCGAGGAATTTTCGGGGATGCGTAAAAAATGCGAATGTATTTTTTGTTGAATTTAAATTGTTTTTGCACTTGGATTACTTGTTCTTGAGTAGCTGTAGCCAAAATACCCTTGCCAAAGATTATGACCTTAGTTAAGCTACCTTTTCAGATGGAGGATGATAAATGAATAAGAAGAAAGTTAAATTGCTAAAAGACAATGCAAACATTTTTAATATTCAGATGCACAGACACTGGAAAACGTTCCATGCGCAAAAACAAAGTCATAAATAAATTTACAACGGCATTGCATGCAAATTTTCAAGGCAAATAGTTACTCTGGCCTTTCGCCTGCATATTCAAGGTACCCTGTACCCAGTAACGCATCATAAGCAATACCCCAACTAATATTTGAGTGTGTGTGCGAGCCAGGATTAGACAGACTTAAATGAATTTATGGCATGTGGTAATCTAAAGGGGGTTTTCACAGCCATGGCAGAAGTCTGCAAAAGAGATGGGCATTACAAATGTAAGTAAACCAGAAAAGGATTAAAAAAGCATTGCCAACACGCCTAAGCTATCTGTTTTCTTTTTTTAAATGCCGTATAAATATTAAAAGACTCATAAACTGCAATCACACAATTCTTGATATATTTTTCTTTAATTAGTTAAAAGATTGCCAGCAATCTAAGTACAGTCAATTTCAATTTATATATAGATAAAATGTGTAAATTGAATTTGCATTTGATAAATAATAGTAGCTTTCAATACACATATTTTAAAATTGTAACGACCTCAAAGTTTGTACACATTGTATAAAATTATTGCTCAAATTATATTATGAAAAAACTTATACACATAGTATATATAATATACATAGTATAAATAAATAAATAATTTATTATTTAAATAATAAGAAAGACTAAACAAATGAAAGGTATAAATAATATATACTTTTACATTTAAAAATGGAATATTGACAAAATTAAGTGTATAAGAAAAGGTTATGAATAGTAAAAAGAAATGTTTTCAAAATTAATTTTCTAGATAATTTGTAGAACATATGTATATAAATATTTTTTATGGTATTACTTATTACTGCATGTATGGCTGTTTCCGTGCATCAGAAATCTTTTCTAATATAACATCCGCTGAAAATTTTTTTTATTGCTCTACAAAATTATTTACATTTATTTATTTTCACAACCCTTCTTCTTGAAAATTGCAAATATTTCAGCAAATATTTTGTTTATATTTTTCAACTTGTTCTTCACAGTTTATACTGCAAATAAATCTTAAACACATGCCCAGCCACCTGAGCTGTGGCTAAGATCATTAGGACGTGTCAAAATGTATGAGAACAGTATTAACTGGCATAACCCAAACAGTTTCTATGCCCGTGACTAAGCCCATGCCAGAGGCGAACACAAATAAATTATTGCTCTTGCAACTGAATTGCCAAGATGCAAAAGATACAGATACACAGTTCGCAGATTCATATAAATAAGCGTTGCAAATACCAAATTGTTCGCTATACAATTAGTGCACGCAGCGTGAAGCAATTGGGCACCAGAACAGTCGCTGTATTGATGAAAACCAGCGACAATTTCCAATTTGTAAATTTTGTGGCACTGGTTTCCTTCCCCCCAAAAACCCCCCTAACCCTCTCTCGCCTCGCTTACGCTCACTTTATCGTACTTTCTATGGGCATTTGCCTATTAGCAACAATGCCGCAGTTCGCTGCCTGCTGGGCTGGGATTAGATGCCACGCCTACGGCTGTGTGCAGTGTCAGGAACAGGGGCTTGCAAGTTGATTATGCGTTGTTTTGCCACTTAATGTAATGAAATATGCATAATGCCATTAGAGAGCGACAGGCAGCGATGGCAGCGGGTAAGCGTGGCTAAAATACTATGGCAACATGATTACAATACGCATACGCCACGTGTGCATGCATTTTAGTAGCCGCACAACAACAACGACCATAACAACAAATACCTGCTTAATGCGTATTGAATCCCTTTAATATCAACTCAGTAATACATGTTTAGAAGTTGTATTCGACTCTTTTATATGTAATATAAATAAACAAGTGGCTATATTGCATTTATCATTTGTATATATTTTTCTTTTGTTAGCCTTTTTGCTTTGCTTTGCTCGAAAGCATGCATCAACGCACAGATCCTCATCGATGTGAAAAGTTTTTGACTTTAATTTTATTGGTTTTCAGTCGAAGGATTGCTTGACTTGAGCTTGTGCAATAGTTTTGGTCTACTTGACTGCATAAAACTTGCGCCAGTTAAGATTTAGTATTGATTTGAAGACACCCTGTAATTAATTACGTATATGAAGTACCCAGAATTATATTCAGGTCTTAATTAGTTTTTAACTGAGCTTAGCTAGCTAGATTATTTATTATTTTTAAAATCTATACTGATATAACGATATAACGCTATAATGGTCCATCGTTTTTTTTAGTTAAGTTAAGATTTAATTGTTTTAGCAATGCTTAATTAAACTTGACAATTGTTTATTCTGGGCGAGACTCAATTGTGTTGCAACACTTCATAAAATTGAATACGTTAAACTGTTAAATAAATAGATGCATATATTCGCACATAATGAGCTGCATGCGACAAATTGAAGGCACACACAGTTATACACACACACACACACACGATATTTGGAAAAGCCAATTAGGATGCAAAACAAGTTGCAGCAATAAATGCAGAGCTTACACACATCTCCCCGCACGAAACAAGCAAATGCATTGCATTTATGTGAAAATGCATAAATATTGCCACACACAGACAGACAAATGTGTCGGTATATGTGTTTGCATATTTGCGCTTCTTATTTAGAGACAACAACTACAACTCGGGCAGCGCTGGCGGCAGCTGCGATACTCGCGGCGCCAAATGTATGCAACATTATGCGGCATGTGTGCTAAACAGTCATGAATTTCAAACAGACACCGCAAACAAACCAACCAACCAAACACAGGAACACACATACACACACTTACACATACTGTGTCTCTTATATATCTGTCTTGCTTGCACATTCTTTGCATGCGTAATAAATGCAGCCGCCTCAGAGACTTCCAGTTTGACTTTTGGCATAAAAACGACCGCGAAAATTGTGAAAAGCAGCGAACTGTGCTCAATTCCCCAGTATTTCCGCGTGCACTTCCGCTTTTCATTTGCATACAAACACACACACTCGCACACACACTCACTGCCAAGCACACACATTGATCATGCTCTGGTAATTTGCATGGCTTTCGCAAATGCAAATTGCTAGCAACTCCACGGCTGCAGTTGCAGCTGCAGCTGCCCCAAAATGCGCCAATAAGCATGCTAAACAATTGTACCTGACCCCATCTTACTCTCTTCCCGACCCCTTGAATGGGCATGCTGAAAGCCAGACACTCACCAATCTCCCATTGATTTGTCATCGGCAACCGACACAAAATGAAAGGTATTCAATCCTATTCGCCAGTTACCTTAATGGAAAGCTGAAAAGGTAAACATCAAATGATTGAGTTTCCATTCGCCAGAGGTGAATCGCCATATCACGCATTGTCTGTTTGGCTGACAACATCGTATATATCCATCAATTATTATAATAATGATGCAATGTGATATAGCAATTTACACCTTTTCGCGGTATTGATAACAAATTAGCATTCATCATATACACTATTAAGAACGTTATACGATGCATCATTTAAATCAAAATACAAAAAAAGACAATAAAATTACAAAAATTAAATCGGTTCAGTTTTGACAATGTTATGTTATTCATTTTCAAAAACTTTTTTTTTCAAAATTTAGAATTGCGAATTTCTGTTTTTATTCGATTGTGTTAGTCATAATTAGTATAAAAATCAACATTAAACCCGTTTCTGAGGGAGTCAAATTTTTTGTCAAAAATCATGCCAAAATTGGCAAAAATTTTGACAAGTAAAGCTCTCGGATCCATAGCTCCCAT
>SCDS01000462.1:0-10738 GCA_004149465.1 Drosophila nigromelanica
TCAAAATTGATCCGATTTTCATGTTTGATGGCATTTTTGTCATGATTTGACCTATAGATTGATTCTACATTTAAAATATATGAATTTTTGAAAATAACATTTTTTGGATTTTTTTTTTGGTAAAAATGCATGTACCCCCCCCTTATTAATTTTGGAAAAAAATTTTTTTTTCAAAATTTAGAATTGCGAATTTATATTTTTAATCGATTGTATTTGGCTTAATTAGTATAAAAAACAACATTTAAACTGATTTTGGGGGGGTTAAATTTTTGGTCAAAAATCATGCCAAAATTGACAACAATTTTGACATGTATAGCTTTCGGATCCAAAGCTCTTATATTTCAAACTCCCATAACTTTGTCAAAAGTGAACCGATTTTCACGCTCGATGGCATTTTTGTCATGATTTGTCCTATAGATTGATTCTATATTTAAAATATATGCATTATTGAAAATATATTTTTTTTGATTATTTCCAATATTTCAAACTCCCATGACTTTGTCAAAAAAAAAATACAATTTTTTTTTTACATTTTTAGTTAAAATCGTTTTCCTTACTTATGATTTTTGCAGGCAGTGACATAGAAATGTATCAATAAAACATATGTAAACATATGTCTTATGTAAGCCATCGAAATAGTTGTCTACAATTCGCCAAAGCGAACGCTTGTAAATTTTACACACAATGAAATAAACATTTTATATTATAGCACCTAATAACAAACAATATGTTATAACAAATCATTATTTATGCTGCCCCTGAACTAAAGCAATAATCAAAAATTTCCATTATACTAAAAAATAAAACTAAACCATTTTAAAAGAGTAAATGATTCAGTTCGGCCTCAGATTCGGCTGAATATTGGGTAGGATTTTAAAAATATTCAGTTCAACATTAACATCTTCGATTTGTTCAAGAATCTTTTCTTCTCAATCATCAATCAATATTCAACTTATAAAATATGTGATTCACTCCGCTTTTATATATGTATGATCAGGGTATTCAAACGACACTATGGTAGAGTAGCTTTTCATTCCAGATTTTTCGCAGCTGTGTGGATCGCTTCAACTACTTATTTATTTCCTAGCGAAGCTCTGTTTCCGATTACGTTCTGCTTTCACTGGTCATGGCAAATCATCGAAAGAGTTCGTCTGCAAAAAACTCCACTTGTGGTTCTTTCTCCGTAGCCGTATCTATGTCTATGTCAAGTGCCGCTTGCTGTCTCTTCTTCTTCTCTCTGTCATTGTCGCTGTCACGTTCATTTCGAGCACGCCCTCTCCGCCTTCCTTATGCGAATGGGATAAAGTACATTAAAGCCGCTAAAGAATGATACAATAATGTACAAATTGTAATTGTTGTGCAGGTTTCCGTAATGAAAATAGAAAATTACAATGAAACTCTGATATGACATTCTTTTTGGCAATGTTTTTTGTGTGTGTGTTTTTTGTTAAAGTATTTCTTTGTGGGTTAGCTGGTCTGGAATTTGGTACTTGGGTTCAATGTGCGCCAAGTGGGCTGACTATGACTAAGGTGGGTGACTATGACGGGTGGTACCTGGTGCTTACATACAACTGCTATTCCATGAAAGTGGAGTAAGCTCAGATTATAGTCATGGGCGTACTTGACATAGGTCTCTGGTTGATTGCTTTCAGTTACACTTGTTCGATTATACTGAAGAAATTTGTCTAAACTTTTTCTCATGCTCCCCTAATGTTCATGAAGCCAGTTTAATGATTCTCACAGCCAAAATAATAATAGTACAAGAGACAGGAAAAAAAATTGATTACCGGATTATGTATACGAACACGTACGATAATCATAACTTGGCCTACCCTTTTTCACACTTCTTGGCTGCTTCCTCGACACACTCATCCATTTAAAGTGTCTTCGATCCAATCGCTGAGAACTCAAACGCTTAATTGCATCACGTTTTTAGACCAAGTTGGGAGCACAAAACAAGCCCGCAGAATTATTACACAATTGTATTTGTATGCAGCTAAGCGCGAAGATCTGAAAGACACACACACACACACACACACACACATACAAAGAGACAATAAAACAACAATGGCAAAGAGTTCAAAAGAAATAATGCACATTGGCTGCAATGATTTCCACACGTGAGCCGAGCGGCGAACGGACAAACTGACGGAATGTCTGTCTGAAGCTCAGACAGCTCTGCACACCACAGTGTAGAGAAGTTAATATGCTCTTTGCAAGATCAATTTGCTTCGGGATGACGAAGATGTAATACCCTTGCATCTAATTTAAACAAGAACTTAATTTTACACCGATTGCTCCTTTTGAAGGCCGCATTATATACATATTTAGAGTTGGTTGGTTGTTGCTGATATCTTACATATTGCCAAGCTTCGTTCAAATTAGTCTACTGCTTGAACTTTTCAAATATGACTTCATTTATATCTGATTTATTTGAGAACATAAATGTTTTCTTTATACAAGAAAGGGGAATTTCTATGGCAGCTATAAGAATATATATGTATAAGAATAGTGGTATGATTTTGACATGCTTAGTTTCATGACAATGGCTTCAGAAATGAACAAATTTAACTAAGTACTTTTTACGAGTACTTTGAAAATCCGTATTTTTTAAAGGCGACTATTTTGAAAAATAAACAACAATGTTCAAAAAAATTTGCGTCTTCAATGTGTTAAATATGAACCTTTTTAAGGGCATAATATTTAAAATAAATTAACCACTAAAATACTGATATTGGTATATGTTGTATACCCAATTGTAGCTCTAGGTATATTGACTTTGCTGTTGATACTGATCAAGAATATATATACTTAATATACTATATAATATATACTTAATATAATATATACTAATGTAATAAAGTTATAAACAAATTAAAGAAATGATAATTTTGATATTTAGAGAACACTTTGTCGCATCAGAAGACAACAATACTTTGGCATTTGTTGCTTGCGGCTTCGTTGCGTGCAACTTTCGTTGCAAGTGGCAGGCGCATCGAAGCGTTACATCTGTTTCTTTTAGCCATGTTGTACGCAATGCCTCCCAGCTCTTGCCCCCGACCAAATTTGGGCATTGGATGGTTGGGCTTACATTTGACACAGAAACGGCTAAAGATTTGCCAACACCAATTGGAGCTCATTTGTTGTAGAATAAAACAAAATGTTTGCATTTAGTTGCAGCCAAAAACGGATGCACATTTCCGGTGTGCCGCTGTTGCATGACAGCAATACACACATAAATACAGTATGTACATACATACAGTCACATCACGACAGGCCACGCCTCCATTTGACCAGCCCGAGTGGAAGTGTCCAACAGCGAAACGATGACTGGGCCAACTGCTGCCACCCGCGCGACAAAATCCAATTGACCAAAAATGCAACGCTTGGCTGAGCTGTAGAACAACAGCAATTCCAGAATGATGTTAATACTTGACTCTATGCAGTTCACTGGGGATTAGACGACTGTTGTATAGCCTGCCACAATGCATCCAAATGTAAGCTTAGCCGCACATATTAAAGGAAAACATATTCTCAAACTTAAGAAAATATTAATTTGTTATAAAAATATTTTCACAGTTATTTTTTACGCTGTCTAATTTGTGTGCACTATAAATATTTATATGTAAGAACCTCATAAAAAGTATTTTTATAATTATCTTTTAGTTTGAAAGGCTTCAGTTACTTTACATACCTTTTTCATGCCTTTTCATCTACTTTTTTCCTAACTCACCGTCAGTCGCATATGTCCACTTTGGTAGGGTATTCACATGTAACTACACCCATTCATAGCTTGGGTCATTTATTTTGTTTTTTTTTCTGCTTGCATATTTTTGACTTTGGCTGGTTGAATTTACGAGTATGTTCGAAATGAATCATCCAAGTCGAGTTCCAAGAACAAAGGCGTCTATCCGCCGCACAATTGTGGGTTGAAGTTCGCCGTCGGCGGCTGTTGAACCCGCCTCCAATTGCCAGCTACCTATTGACATTGGTATCGTATTGGCTTAGCAGTCAATTTGGCCAAATGTAATGCTCATAAAAAAGCAATTCGAATGCACTGTTCATTAATTAATTCATTTACGATTGGCACATAAAAACAACAACAAGCGACATATCAAGATGTAACAATTACCAACAGATGTGGCAACGCCGCCGCTGATGTCATCTCGAGGTGTGCACCTAGTTGAGGACACACATTTTATGGCCATGTGCTGGCTGATTACGTGGGCTGGCAACACTGGACGGACGACTGCCAACTGCCAACGGCCAACTGCAACTGCAACTGCAACTGCAGTTGTGGCCAATTAATAACAAAAAAAAATGCGTATGGCTAAAATTTTATTAATGCTAAAGAAACGCACATAAAACAAGTCAGAGTGTTTTAGTGAGGATCGACTAGCGGATACCTTGCAATCAGCTATTCGAACTCCTTGTTTCATATATTCTATTATATATAAATATTTCTTCCATCTGCCTTTTCGAGAAAAAATAAATAAATTAAATAACAAAATTTTAAATCACTACCTTTTATAATTTTTAACCTAAGTGGACTCAGCCAATCGTCCTGATCAAGAATATATACATATATCACCTTGAAGATGCTTTCATCTGCATGTTAAATGCATTTACTTATAAACATTATTCCCTTTTTTAAGCATTTTTAATGGGTACAAGTTAAGAAAAGAGTCATTAAAAGTTGCGCTGACCAAGCAGATGCTGTAATAATATTGTATGCAAATCTTTCAGCTACCGCAACCGGCAACATATAAAGTTTCAATTTACGGCTCATATATCATAACTTGGTCAGCAGGCGGGTGTACTTATGGCTTATTGAATCGTAAAACTGTAAAGTGTCAGATCTTCAGAGCTTCTCTCTTGAGCGCGGACCTTGGGCCAAAGCGAGGTGAAATTTTTCAACTGATTAAAGTTTACAAATAAAAAAATATCCTTAAGTAGTTTTCTTTTGAAAGAGTCTTGGACTATGAACTTAAACTAATAATGCTTTTTATAGGGGGTTTCCAGCTTAAAAGAGGAATTAAAAAAATGCGTACCATTCATGGCTAAACGAACATTTCCGCCAATTTCCAAAATCTAACCGGCCAAGCGCCTAACATCTAGTGTTGGCCAAGTTTGTGACCCCGCGTGAAGAAGAAATGCCAATAATATGTTGGCCAAAGCAGCGAAGTGCAATTCAACACGACTTGACCTTAACATAATTGCTTCAAATTGCACCTGAAGTTCACCTGGTTGGTAGGCATGTGAAATCTGTGCTTGTTTCTTGCTTTTGCCAAAAAAAAAACGAACAAAAATAAAAATAATAACAAAACGCAACACATATTCCAACAAGAAACCTCATACATACGCTTATCAGCCGCAGCAAACACAACGAAAAACCGGAATCAAAATAAAAACGCAAAGAGAGAGCGAAATGTTAATTGCAGAGAGGCAGACAGCGGCCTCTGAGCAGAACAGTAAAGCTGCTCTCTTGCTGTTATGTTAAAATGCCGCAAACCTTCATCTGTTAATTTAGCATATTCTGTTGCACTTTAAAGAGTTAAAAAGTCCATGTTTTTATATTCAATTAACACACATATTAAGGAAAGACTTTTTAAATTATTAAACATAAGTATCGTGAGTCTTAAATTTATTATTTAACTGCGCATTGCTCTGTACACACACAAACAAGCTAGATTTGGCGGAAAAATAATATAGCTGACAGCACTATCGGCAAACCGACTCATGTTACGTTAACAGACATCAGTTTGTCCGGCAGCTAACAGATGTTATTTTGTGTATAGCTTTCATGACGATCGGACGTGTGTGCGCGCTTTTTGTAAAAAAAAAAACCAAACGTAACAGAATTAATCGTAATAAATTTTAAAAAGAGCGCTTGATAAAGTGTGAAAATTTATCTAAACTCAAGTGCAGTTAACATTTTGACGTCAAAGCGAGCGAACAAAGCGAAAAAAAGAAGAAAAATAAAAACAAAAGCATAACAAAATCTAATATGATTTGTGTTCTAATCAAAGTGCGCGCGTGATTTTGTTTAGCACAGGGCAAAGAGTGCACGAAACTCGCCCCGCTCTTGTATTTACCCCTATCCCAACAAGCAACAACCGCACAGCAAGTGTTAAATGCAAGCAGAGCATAGATAGAAAAAGAAGAGCACACAAGCCAACAGCAGAAAATAACGGCAAATAGCGACAAGTGCACAAAACGTGACGACCGAAAATAAAAGCAACGCAAATACATAAAAAAAAATTATTCCCTTTTGTGTGTGTGTGTGTAATTTTTCGTACTACAATTCAATTTGTTTGTGCTACATGTTTTGTGTTTCATGTTAGAATTAAGAGCAAATAAATGTTAAATGTGAGTACGCTTCACTAAATAACCGGACTACAACAATAACAAACAACAACAACAAAAAATTGTTTAAATTTCAAGTTGAATTTGAAAAACGGAAAATTAGCAATTTCAATATATGTTGAGAGGCAGTGCTGCAGTTTTTTGGTTTGTTGCTTAAACAACACCAACAACAATTCCAACAACAGTGGCGGTAGCAGTAGCAGCAGCAGCAACAACAACAACAATGACGGAACACCAATCGGACAACAGCCTGGCGGGCGACGTTGACGCCGACTCCACTGACGTCAAGGCCATAACAACAACAGCCACAACAACGCCCAAGGCCACGGCCAAGCGTCGTCAGTTTGCCGAAGGGGAGGCCGAGGAGGGGTTTCTCTCCACCTCGCCGGACAGCGCCAATGGGGATGCACACGCACACGCACACACACTCAAACTCTCGCACACACATACACAGGCACGCGAACTGCAGCAGAGCAGCAACGGCAATTCGGAGCCACTTGCTGCCCGCCAGCTGCTGCTGCAGGCGTTCCATCCGTGCAGCTGTGCGGACCAGTGCGTCTCGCTGAGCAACATCCTGGACTGCTTTAAAGCGCCCGTGTCCGAGGACCAGGCCTGGGCGCTAATCTACCAGTTCAGCGCGCTCTACCTGAAGGTCGCTGCCCAGGCGCCGCATTGCAGCAGCGACGACTACGCCGCGCATTTGCCCGTGAGCTTTGAGCTGCATCTGCATCGCGACGGCAGCGTCCACTACTCCGACAAGGAGTGCCCATCCCAATCACAGCTGGCCAAGGAGCAGGTGCAGCCGACGTCGCCGTCGACATCGACGTCGCTGTCGCTCGAAGACAGCGCCAGCAGCAGCGGCGACAGCAGCGTCGTCATTGGTCGAGGTGAGTGAGCTTTTTTTTTTGTTATTTTTTTTATATATGTATATGCACTATGTGCACCTGATTAGAATCCGTTAGGGTTTTAGTTAATATTATGCTAAATCTAATATTGTTTGCAAAGGGTGTTAACGATACTTTTGCAGTCGGTTACAAATTTGCTTATAAATAGTTATATATTATCTATCCTCTCAACGATTTTTTTTAACGTATTTAGAAGAAGATTTTAGAGTCTAATATATATGTATGTGCTTTAACATGTGTACATACTCCCCACGATTTATGAATATTTTTGATTAAAATTTGTTTATCATACCATTTATCAGCTATACAACTAAAGTTGGTTGCAAGAGTATTAAGTGAGCAGAACAACAACTAAAAAGTTATTTGTATAATACCTTGTGAAGTCAGACTCCGGCCGAAAAATCAATATTATAAAATAATACTATATAATAGTACATATTTATGCTTTTGCAATTTGTAGCAAATTGTATATTTATTCTAAAAATTATGTGTATTTCATTTAACATTAATAATTCTCAAGGCTGTCAAGTCGACAAAAGGGCTTTACGGAAACGTTTTAAAACGACAATTACAACATAATTTCAATAAACAAAACCCGAATTAAGTTCATAACTTCCTCATGCTATGTCCCAAAGCCAATCTAATTGCTTTACACTTTGTTTTGACCTTTGTTATTGGTCCCATTTAAAAACTAAAGCTTTCAGTTCTTTATATAGCTACTTTTTTTAAGCATCCAATAGAAGTTGTGTCTGAATCACAAAAAGGTATTGCCTTGCTGCATAGGGCAGCGGATGCCACCCGTGAGAAGAGCACACCCAAAAGAATGTCAAATCGAACGGGAAGATCTTAACCTACACACAATCACGCACACTCACTCAGTTTCCAATTAACGCAGCTTATTTGAAAGCCCATAGATTACAGCAACCTGTATTTTGACAGCACAGCCAATGATTAAACAATTAGCAGTAGTGGATGCCACAGCTTGGCAATCCCAGAGTCAGACACGTTCTGAGGCAAACACAACAAAATGAAGCCACAAAAACAAAAAGATCTCAAGATCTGAGCGACCCTCATCAATTACAACAACAAAAATAAATTGAAGAAACTAAGAGATGAAAGAAAGTGAAAAAAAGAGTTGCTAGGCAAGTAGATGTGCTATATGCTAGTACACTGTAAGAAAATTCTTCATTACTTAAATCGTTTTGCAGTGTAACTTAAGCATTTTAGGCATTCAACTTTATTACAATACTTGATTCTTTAAAGGTCAGAATAGTAAACTATGGCAGCAAAAAATTTAATCGGTTGTGCGGTTTCCGGCTTGAACCCATGTTTTCCCTTAAAGTTAGGTTCGTACACCTGAGTTTCAACTTAATTTGCAAAATTTAAAGTATTTTTATACTTTATACAAGAGTTCGTGACTCTTTTAAAACAACGTAAAAAAGCAAAAGTTAAGTATTTTAAGCTTAATTTATGCTAGCAACTTTTTCCGGTGTAGATTCGGCGGATGGTATATGGTATGCAATGGGCTCTCCCCCAAATGGGAGTCACAGTTTACACTTTCCCAAGACACGAGAGACACACGCAATCAGAGAAAAACCTCAATCAAAGCTGCCTCGGTGCATAACTTAAAGCTCAGGTCATCAGAGTTGTTGTGTGGGTTGTTTGTTTGGAAAGTGGACGATGGCGATGCCAATGCCAAGATGAATTGCTTGGCTTGGCCCGGCTTGGGCACACGGAAACGCACATCACCGGGCACTGTCCACCAAAGAAGCAAAGAAAGAAGTTAACTGTCGCTTATTAAGTGAAAATGAAAGCGTTTGCCGAAAAACTACTCGACGAGACCCTCTCAACCAAACTCAACCGGTTTTCCGGCCCCCTCTAAAACAGCTAACAGCCAAGATAGCTAACAAGCTAAACAGCTCATTTTCATAGTCCAAAAACTTGCATGGAGTGCTACGGCCATTCTTCGTCGCAGTTGTTCCCCCCCCAAAAAAAAAGTTTAAATTGTGCAAAAAGTTAACTTTAACCTTCTTCTACATAATACTAATAATACTCTGTTCTGGTTTTGTATAATGTTTGTCTGTCTGCATCAAGAGACATTAAAATCTATTTATAAAATTAAAAAAAATTTCGCTTACGTTAGATAAGACGTTACAAATTATATTTGTATTAAAATACTTATTTAGACTAAATTAGTTTTTTAAGCTTAACCAACTCCACTTGTTTTTCAATTCCAATTTCGAAGAACTGTCGGCTTATCGCTAATTCAGTTGTTCTACAGTTCATTCATTCATCAGCGGTTAACTTTTGTTTTTTTTATGTTTTTGTTGTAGCCTTGTGTTAACTTTCTTCGGGGCGAACGGAAAACACCTTGTAACACTTTAATTACCACTAATTTAGCAGACAGCACCGACAAAGACGCTGACAGAAGACCGAGAACTGAAGAGAGAAGACAGCTATGACAGGCCAGACCGGGGTATAACTTGATCTTGATATATGTCTTATCCGTCAATTAGTCGGCAACTATGTTTGTGACTGCCTTAGTAGCACCTTCTAATGTTTCATTATGTTTTTGGGCAAATTTGGAATATATTTTGTGAGCTAGTGTGAAAATCAACATTATTAAAAACCGGGTCGAACAGGTTGCGCGTTGACTGCGCGCCCTTTGAACTTGCCGCGTTTTGACAGACAGAAATGGGTGGAAAAATTTGTGTGAAAAATGTGTGTGGCTGGCAAATCGAATGTCGCTTCTATCAACTTCTGAAAACCGCGTCGCACGGCGCAGCGAATCATTGATTGTGTTTTGTGTGAGCCCCGATCCCCAACCTCGTTTGCGTTCGTCTGCTCGGCAAAGACATATAATAGCAATCAAAGCGTGGGCCAGCCACACTCACCTGTGTCCAAGTGCATTTGGCAACCAGACGACGTCGACGGCGCCGTCAAGTCGCCGCGCCCGCTGGCGCCTCGATTAGGCGCGCAGCATTTGTTAGCCAATTGCCCAGTTGGCAATTGGCAACTGGCAACAGGCTGCAATCATTTTGGCGCTCGATTCTGTCAACACACAAACTCGCCATTTCGTTTTTCGCCAGGCGCTCAGCAAACTTAGAAATGCGCTGCAGTCGCATAGTGAAAGTTGATTTAGGGCGCCACAAGCCAACCCCCGCCCCCCAAAAACCGCCCACTAATTGCCTGAAGGTCACGGCACATGCGCCGTGTACCGTGTGCCGTGTGGCAACCCCTGTTCAATTGTTGTCGTAGGTTCTCTTCTATCTATCCTTCCCTCCCTTTCTCTGTCTTTCTCCCTTTCAGCTGTTGATTGCTTTCGTTCAGTTTCCGCCAAGGCATCAACTTTAATGCAGCTCTTCCGCTTATAGCAAGAGAATACTTATTAAAAAGTAAGAAAATAATGCTCTTGTAGAGTCTACGCGACAGACAGATTCCCTCTTTTAAATTATTTAATATTTCAT
>SCDS01000462.1:10764-66512 GCA_004149465.1 Drosophila nigromelanica
GCGTCAATTGGGCTTCTTTTTATATCTCTTTTATAAGTTATTAACGGCTACAGGGTGTAATAAATAGTAAGAAAAAAGAAAAATTCAGCGTTCTAACAAATTGTATCCATTAGACAGAGTTTCACCCAACAAAAAAGTCTACAATGGCAAAAGAAAGCAGGTTGGTTACTTTTGGCCTTCTTCTTTGGTCCAATGAAAAAATCCCTTACTCATTATTTTGAGCTTGTAGCCTTAAAGCCAGAAAATTTACAGCCGTCAACAGATCTGTAAATTGTGCAAAGCAACAACAACAATAAAAAAAAATAAAGAAATAACATGGAAAATTACGTACATCGACAGACTGTGTTTGATGAGGTCTAGATGATGGGTCCGATGGGTGATGATATTTCATTTTCATGTCTATGACTTTCTTGTTTTCACTAAAAAATAAAGCAAACAAAAAACATGTTGAATTGCCAGCTGGTCGCTCAACTGGTTTAATGTTTAAATAATTACACTAAAAATTACAATAAACATTGACTAGAAAACATCAACAAAATTATAACAAAACTCAACAGTAGTCACAAATTTAAGTTTTTTGGTTTTCATAACTGTGCCTGTGTGCTCAGAGCATTTCGATTTGGAAAGTAATCCGACTCCATAAGCCCAAACTTTAGTTAATAAATGAGTTTAATGTTTAAATAACTTGAGTTTAATGTTAAATAAACACATGCAATAAAATTCTATTCATGTTATTTAGTTCAAACTATTTTATGGATCCGGGAAGATAAATAAAGTGCTCATGGATTTCTAGTTTTAAAATGTAAGCTTTTGAATAAGAAAAAAAATTGTTGAACAAAATTTTAACCCCATGGAGACAGATAATATTGTTATATATAATACAAAATGTATTTGCCTTATATGTATTTATAAAAATAAGTACAAAAAAAACATTATATCAAAAGATGTAAAGAATTTGACGATTTTCAATAAGTGTTGTACATATAAAATAATTGGCTTACAAAATTGTCTATACACATACCCAGTTGGAACCATTTCACAACATTAAGTCTCATAGTTCGGAACTGTTGTAATCTCCCCTATGTTTTCTAGGAATTTGGACACATGTAAACCTTAAATATATGAGACACAGATCTGATTATTTAGCTATGTGATCCGAGGCAGGTCATTTGGCAGCACAATAAAACCCACTTTATATGCATTTATTACGAACTTGTAATAATTTATGTTTGTCGTGACTTGTCGCAGTGGACCTCACCTGAAGCATTTGCCATGTGATTTTCATGGCACCAAAACACTACGAAACAAATTACTGCTTTTGTTGTTGCTGCTCTAGTTTGAAAACAGCCAAAATTAATATAATAATTTTATTTTGTCTTCATAATGACATAAGCGCAACGCATGACGACCACTGAACCTGAACCAAATTTGACGTTTCATATGCTCCACTTATGTGGAAAAGACCCCAAAAGACCAACAGACAGCACAGGTCTTTTTTCTGTTTTTTTTATTTATTTATTTTTTTTTTATACATATTTGTTAATTTATTTCTGGCATCGTCAAACTTGTCCACCTGTGCAGTCTCTAAAGGCCCCGTCAACTGCATTTTGAAACTGTTTTAAAATTTTTTATTTGATTTACTTTGTTTATTTTTTTTTTCTTTGTCGCTTCGGTAACGAACAAAATATTTTGCTTTCAAATGCATGTGGAAAATGTTTGTGCAGTTTGTTATGTGATTTTGAAAGTGCGTCTCACACATAAATCATACGATAATCCAAATATTGTTTCCAACGGAATTTCTGAGCTCTATTATTCGATAGCACTTGTTGCATGTGTGTGTATGTGTGTGTGTGAGTGTGTGTGTGGGGGGTATCCACAAACTGCTCTTAAGTGGCAAACTTCGCGACCATGAAAGCATATTTTTTCTTTAAGATGCCCATTCAGAGCCAAGGCATTCAGCATTTTTACTACATTATTTTATTTTATAAATACATTTTGATGCAATTAAACACAATCGAAAAATGGCAAAGGCCATGCAAGAAATGCGCCTTTCATTCCAGTCGAACCTATCTTATCGTTGCGAAAGTCTATAGGCTGTAAGTGTGTCGACCTAATCAATAACAACATCGCTTACACTTGGGCATTCTATATATGCATATATATATATGATATATATGATATATGATGGATTTGTACGCGAATTTCTTATCTTTTGTTGTTATTTGTGATATGTGATTTAAGTTTGATTAAGTTAGGTAAAGCGGAATTTAAACATTATTGATGCTTTATTATTAATAATTTATATAGAGTATATTTGACCGTATGAACCCAACTTTGTTTCGCTATTGGAGCTAGAAACTTGAAATTTTGGATACTCGTGATAACAAGTGTTATCTGATACAAACTAACACAAAGAATATTTTTATCTGAGCTTAATTTAAAGATGACTACTACCTATATCTACCTTTGTTATTACCATAATAACCATATTAGGCATGCCTTAAAATTATTTCGTAGTTTCAAAGCAAATCCTACACAATCCCCACACACACACAATTGCCATTCGCACAAAAAACGTGTTGGCTGGCCCATTTTCAGTGTGACCGCACAGTGGCATAGGCAGAAAATTTCCCCCTCAATCAACTTGTAATCAATGTGAATAAGAAACCACACGACCGCTGCCATTCTTCGAGTCTAGGCTCCATTGTGAATTGCGTAATCTTTTTGACAATCCAACAAAAGGCGTCTCCTGACCGAATTTGGTTGGAGTTAAATGCTTTAAATGTCACTTTTGCTTTCGTCTTTTGTGAAAAGCAAAAGACATAAATTTTGATGGGCGGTCAATTCCTAAATTAAATTAGACAAATATACAAAAGCAATTCGTAAATTCGTGAATTTGTTAAATATGCCAACTATGTAAATTTGCTAAAGAAATTAAAATATTTTTTTCTCAAACAGCAGCTGCGCATGCGCAAAACAACAAAAACAACAACAACAGGTTCATCAGTTTTGTTATTGTTATAGTTGTTGTTTCTGGTGTTGTTTTTCACTCGAGACGCGCGCGTCGCTGTCTTTGAAAAATGTGAAAGATGAAAGCGTAAATGCTGATTAAAGATTGTTTCTGTATATAAATATGCATACATATACAGACACACACACACACACACACAACACGCATATTGTGCATATAAATTTATATTGTAATTTCAGCGCAAAGTGAAAGAGGCAGCAGCAGCAGCCACTCAGTCAGCAGCCGGTCGTTCAGTTGGTCGTTTAGTCAGTAAGTCAGCCACCTCTGATAACAGATACTTATGAACAGCACCCGCCGACGCGGCAGCCGTCTAATTTCACAGCCATCAACTCAACGAGGCGTCGTCGTTCATCGTCGCGGCCGGCACCCGTGGAAAGAAAGCGAGAGTCTCAGTTACAAATTTTGCATGGCGCCTGCGCAGCTAACCGATTTGCAACTGCCCCTGCCACATCCCAGTAGCCTTGTAATTGTGTCAAAATTATAAAGTCATGCTAAACTTTTCGCCACAAGGTTGAAATACGCAGAAAACTAGAATAATTTTAGAGGACTTGCATTTAGATTATTTTGTTTTTAAATGATGTTAACATACATTGCCTGGAAACCATTTAACAGCGACATAAAATAACATTAAAATGTTAAGCGGGTCGCATTAACATAACTCTACAAAAGTAATGCTAGCGAGTTACAATTAGGGAATTAAGATTTGTTTAAGTCTTAAAATTATTATTTTTCAGCTGCTTCATGCTGTATACTTATCTAAAGAAATCATTACATTTTTTAACAGATTGTCAATTCCCTAAGCCCTAGTTAGCGCTAAAAGTTAATTTCTGTTAAATACAGACAAAATTAAATATTGTCCTCGGGTGACAATATTTTTGCAATAACAAAGTCTTATGATAAGCTATGTTAAGTGTAAATCATTCATCAAATTACTTATAATTTTTTCCTCAACTCTTGTAATAATTCTATTAAATTTATACAATTGTTCGAATAGTTAGTTGAAATGAATTTAACGTAATTAAGTTAATTGCTAAACTATCTATCATTTCCTCATCATTAACTATGAAGCTACACAACAGCTGCGAATCATTAAAGATTATTAATTAATTTATAATTGAAAGTTAACGCTGGCAGGCGAATAATTTTAAGTAAAGCAGTGCCTTAGGTCATGCCCATATGATTATCGAAGGGAAACACTCAACGCATGTGATTAATAAACCTTTATTTTGGCGCTGTTGTAATGTAAATTACAGTTAATTATTTACCATTAAAGCGAGCCCAACCATTGCAACAGTCAACGCTCAGCTGAGTTGGGATAGGTGTAAAAATATCAGGGCCTTTTTTATTTATTTGTTTTTTGGTTTTGTTGATTTCATTTTCGGACGCTTAGAAACAAAACATAAAAACATTATGAATATTATCTTTTAAAACCCGTCGACGATTTGCGTTTTGACGTCTTGCTTTGTTGCTGCCTTTCTACACTTTTTAGCCACAAGACAGCAAAAAAATTTGTGTGCGAAAAAAAATCTGCATAGATTACGCGTATTGTACGCGGGGGATTATTTATCAATTTCTAAAAGCGGCGTGGGTAAAAAGTCATTAAATCAAATTTACCTTTTTCTTAAGGTTTAAAATATATATGAAATATAAATATGCTGTATAAATATAAATTGCAAAGAAATGAAGTTGACTTGCACATGACTTTCATGACATTAGAAAGTAAATTGCCATGAGGCCACTTGGTCAAACAGCAGCAACAGCAACTAAAACAAAAACATCAGGCAAAAAGCCAACAACGTGCATAAAACTTTATTACGAAAATGAGCAAAAACAAAAAAAAACAAAATAAAGAAAACAGCGTCAGATAAGCATGAAAATGTTTTATGCTTTTCTATTGAACTTTAAAGCGGGGGCGCAAAAGGGGCACAATTGAAAGTCAACAGCAGACGTAAAAGCTTTTACATTAACTACTTATTATTATAATGATTATTAATTGGATTTGGCAGGTGGCTAAAGGAAAGTATTGCCCCTCTCGGAGGCTAACAATTCACTCTACGGTGCATTTCCTCATTATAAAGTTTTTTTTTGGGCTCTGTGCAATCTAATCTTATCACTCAACACGCTAATGTGTGCCGTTATTTCACCAATCGTTCAAAGTTCAAAACACTGGCGAGTACCAAATTTACGCACGACAAAGAGATACACTGTATATATATAATATTTAAATCAAAGAACTTAAATAGGTGTGGACAATTGTTAATATATATATAAGACAAATTTAATTAAAAAATTAATTAAAATACTTCAAAATGTTTACATCTGTATGTTTTGTACAAAAGGAAAATGTTATGTCCGGGCATATGTATTCAACGGCCACTCTTGATAACCAATTAGCAATTGAAACATTTACGCCTTTCTGAGTCATAGTCGATAAGAATTTTATACAGTAAACAAGCAAAAAAAAAAAAACAGGCAATAAATAAGATTTGGAATTTTTTATGATTTGTATGAAATATATGCTAACAATTTTAATTTCCCTTTAAAAATTAAAAAAAAAACAATTAGATTATCGTTTTATATCCACATTATATTAAGCCTTGAGCATAACTGTTCTTAGAAATTTGGATAATTTGCCAGCGCTGCAATTGGTTAATGTTTTAATTGTTGGCCCACTTCAAAGCTAATTCAATTGATGCTATGCTAATCCGCAGTCAGACAAGCTCAACTTTTTAGGCTCGCTGATCCATCACAAAGTCCAACCAACCAGACGTTAACATTAATTGCTCGCATATCGCTAATAAATTCGGCAGCTTGTTATAATTTCTCACACATGTGCCTGACTAATCCGTTAAGGCGTTATGAACTTTCAAATCCTAACGTCCAAAATTCCTCAAACAATGCGTTGAGCACATGTTCCCAGGCCCCAGACCAGAGCAGGCCGAAGCGTAACGGCTGCCTCATAAATCACCCATTAATAAATTTCAATGTACGCAAATTTCGACAGTTGAGAATCGGCAAACGGCCAAACATCTTTTATTCACGTAGAAAAAAAAAATGAAACTTTGAAATTCTTTGCTAAATGTCAATTAATTATTAAGTGGAACCAACAGCTAAAGGAAAAAAAAACATATTTCTCTTATTTAATTATAAAGTCGCGGCATGTACCATGCATCCATGGAATTTTTATTTGTGCCCCAACTCGGGAGTCAGCTGGTGCTCTGCCTTTGACTTTGCCTCTGTTTTCTGACCCTGCCTACCTTTATTATATATTGTGTTAACTCATTTCCTGCGAAAGTGATGGACAACGAACAGCGGAGACAACAACAACAATTATGATATCATGCTGAGCTCATCTTTTGTACCCTCAAAACTGCACAGTGTTCTCGCTGCCCCGACCATAAGCCCGAACAGACTTGCAAGTTCAACGTTTTATGCGCAACGACACACAAAAAGGGCTTAGATCACACATAAGTAACTGACGTTAAATCATAAGATCAGGGGAAGTAAACTAGTTTTTAGTACTAAAAGAAGAAGACTTGTTCAGTCGATACATGGTTTATATATCTGTACTCAATGAAAATGAAAAGAAAAGCGTATATGGTATATGATCAGGACAAAAAATTGAGTGGATTTAGTCATTATTGTCCGTGGGTCTGAAACTTAAAAGCTAGACACTTGATATTTAAAATGTAACCCCTTTAATATCTCTAATATCGATATATATCGAACTTAAGCCAAGATTGTTTTTAACCATATATCGATATCTAAACCGCAAATTAATTTGGATGTAGTGATCATTTCTTTTTATAGGGGAAATCGTTTTCACAAGGCGATAGTATCATTAGTAATACTTTTTAAATACCATGAGTTTTGACATTTATATAATGTGTGGAATATTTAAGCAGAAATATGAAACAAAAATATATGTACAAAAAGTCAAATCCGTATCTATTATCAGTGTGACTTGTTTGGTTTTGTGAGTTATTACATGTTTTGGGCGTAGCAATTACAAAAACAATTCACAAATGTCAGTCACGCTTAATAAACTTTAAACGAAATTGCCGAGCCATGGATTTCGTCCGGTCTGTGGTCAGTCTGAGGTTTGTCTCGCTATGTAATCAAAAGCCGGCCGGTTAGCAGCACCACCACCAACCCCAACCAAACTGAGCCGAGCTGAACCCCACCCAACCCAACCAACCGGAGCACCTTGGGCATTCATTCGCTGAGTCAACTAAATTTGTGCAGGTTTTTTTTTTAAAATTGCATTTAATTGTTAAGCAAAATGTCAAGCACGTTACGGATAGAGTTATAGCAGATATTTATTACATACATATGTATGTATTATTTGATGAGTTACATATGATACCGATAGTTGACACTGACTCATTAATAATTCGTATACCCTGTACCCATCAATTCATATAAAGTGTATATCACAAAGTTTAGCATGCATGCACCATCGTCTTAAAAATAAATAAATAAAGGAAATGAAAGTAAAAGGAAAATAAAATATATTTCCTAATTTTTTTCTTAATCAGCAGGTTTTATTATGATTCATCATATAAAAATATTACACGTATGTATATTACGTTTTTATTTTATTTTAGTCTCTATAAATCATCAAATCGCTAAAAAGCTTTTAGAATTATATATTTAAACATTTTCGGATGTACGAACAGCATATGTATGTTTAAACAACTTCGGAGTTATCGATAGCTCTATTGTTAAATATGCCCAGCATTATAAATTAAATAAAATATCCTTAACTGCATTTTCAAATAAATAATTTCAGAGAAGGTCAAATCATAAACAACAAGCTTATAGAAATAATTAATTTGCTATTATATAAATATAGGATTTTTTAATTAATGGAAGAGTAATTATATTTATCACAACCTTATATATTTTTAAAGTGGTGCAAAATATCATAACTCTCGATTGGGCCATTACAATACTATTTTCAATGCTTAAAATTGGGTTGAAAAGTGTCTGCAAGTTGTGCACCTTTATAAGATAATGTTTTCGCTGAACTGCTTTTGGTCGTGTCAGGTGCCCCACCCCACACCAGCCCACCAAATACACTTCAGCAATTGTACCGCACACCCCAACTCAGCACCGGGTATGTCCGTCTGTTTGCACAACATGTTTATGATTGCTGAACCCGTTTCGAGTTTTATGCAGTTATTTTTGTTACAATTTTAGCCCGCTTGGGTTTGGCCATCAAGTGCGGAAGTGTAAAGCACAGAGAAACAGAAAACAAGACGACGGGACAGACAGGCGGAATTCAAACAGTTTGCATATTTTAAAATAAATATTATAAAAAATTGCAATTGGAAAGGTAAACAATTTTCAACTTAATTGCAAGTTGAACGTAACGCCGTTTATCGATTTATTTATTTGTTAATTATTGAACAGTTATACATAGCTTTATAAAATGATATTTGATAGCCGCCTTTATGGCCTTTATCAATTTTAACTGATTTTAATATTGCAATTTTGTTTCTTTTTTGTGTCTCTTTCACAGCCTATGAAATCAACAATCAGCACACGCCGCTCGTCTCCTCCCATAGAAAGGTGAGTCTCGAACCTTTTTGTTTTTATTTATTTCTATGTTTGTATTTATTTTTTTATTGCTCGTTAAGAGCTTGAAATCTTTCACGTGTGTCACAACTGAACCACTAAAACCACAGTTCATAGTTTGACTTTCCAAGTGCTTGCCGATTACAGATTAGAATTATGGCTCGTTAAATCTCTGTAATGAGCTTACTTCGGTCTATGTGGGCAGCGTTTGTTGTTTTTGTGGTCGTGTTTTTTTTTTTAAGGTTCCGGTTCAAGTTTTAATTAAGTTTTAATGATTTATGGTAATATCAGATAGTTCTTTAAATGGCTGAGACATGTGTGGTAACAGATTCACTAGATAAAAGGAGTCCATTTAAAATTAGCATACAATTCAATCAAGAATCAGAGTTAATTTTAACACATTGATCACTAATGGTGTTTTGGGGAACTTATCAATTATTTTAATAATAACGAAAAAACACCCTAAGCCCATTTTTTTTCTTAATGCCGTGTTTTTGTTTTAAAAGCGATCTCAATGAATTTTCCCGAGTATATTCTATTAAAAACTTGATGCTTAAATATAAATCATAATATTTTCCCATATTAAAATATTATGATTGGACTTTTTCTCGGCAACCCACATATTAGGAACCCTTGTTCAGAAGAATGTATATGATTATATTTTTCATACTCATAGCTAATGGTTACCCTGTGCAAATAGGCCCCTCAACATACACACACTCTCTCATTTAGTTCTTATAATTACAAGAATTTGAAGGTACCTTAAGAATGCAAACGTTTTCTCACATGATACAAGACAATGGAATTGCCTTATGCTAAGCAGGGAGAATAACGAACGACCTCCATTGACTAGGCTGCACATTTCTCACATAGACACACAACCACGACACACACACTCATTACAACAACAGCGATACTTAATTGAAAAACAGCAACAACAACAATAACAACAGCAGCAGCAACTGAAGCTAACTAAAAGATACATTAAAATGAAGGCGTAGAGAAACTCGCGCTTCCATGTTACGAACTTAAGAGTCCGGAGGCAGCTGCGGCTGCTTTGTCTGTTGTAAATGCAGCCGCTGTGTTGCTCTTGCTGTGTTGCAGTTGCTACGAGTAGTTTTAATTACCTACCAATCCGTGGCTGCCCCCAAAAAACTACCAACAACAACAACTACAACAACATCTACTAACGATCATCATGTGAATTCTCTGCACCTTCGCATTTCCTCTGCCTGCAAACGGCCCAAACGGGCCACGGTGGGAACCATCGGCCCAAATGCATTCTTTGTGGGCTCTCAAAAACACTTTCGCACTTCGGCCTGGCTAAAGGGTGTCTGTCTGCTGGGGAACGGAATGGAACGGGTCCGGCCGTAGCATCTCTGGAAATTACCGTAAAATTGCTGGCTTGCATCGGCATCAACCATCAACAATACCAGCAAACAACAACAATAGCAACAACAAGACTTTCACACATTATGCCTTGGCAGTTGTTGTTAGTCTTGTTGCCCATTTTGTTTAATGGCCTGCTAAAATTTGAGTTTTATTTATTTATTTTTGTTTTTTAACATTCTCTTGCTCTTTTTCATGCTATGTCAAAAAAAAACCTTTATTAGTCGATAGTTCGATATGAAAAACGGCACTAGGATTCATATAAACTTATTCACTTGGTTTTAAAACTAGTTAAAAGGCTTTAATAAGTATTTAAATTTTTGCTTTAAATATTATAAATACATAAAACATTTTTTGAAGCCTTAGACTTAACGCCAACATGATAAACCTAAGAATAATTAGCAGTAGAGAATAATTAGAATAGATACTTTGCAACACAAATCTATATTAACTTGTTACAGGTAGTTTTTAAACGCAAGTGTGTTGGTAAATGTGCATTTTTGAGCGGTTTTGTACAAAAAGCGTTATCTGCTCTGCAGTGAAAGCTTTTATTATGAGATAATAGAATTTTATTCATAAACATTGCTGCACTTAAGAAACAGGTATGCAGTAATAAACCTGGCAAATTGGTTACCTATTACTGCATTCTCAGATACTTTGACTTTAAACACTGGCTTAACTAATTGCTTAAAACATTTTCATATTTGCCAATCTCTTCACTCGATTGTGAAACTTTTAGATTGAGTTTGAGGAACTTGTGTGCAATTCCTATTCGATACATTTCAACCCCAACAAGCACAAAAGCAACTGAAGGGTATGAACTGTGCAACAACAAGCTAAATTGAAATATATTTCGCAATTATCATAAATTTACTGTTTTTTTGGTTTAGGTTTGTTTTTTGTTTGGGGTTGCTTTCCCCCACCCAGAAATGAAATGCAAAAAATGGGCGTCGAAAAAAAAATTTACGACTGCAATGCGCAAATTTTCATTTTATTTTTGGTTCGGTTCGGCATGTTTCGGTGCGATTCGTTTAGCGTTTGTTTTAGCAACAACAATTGAAATTGAGTGGAAAAGCATTTGGGGGACTTAGTTAACTCGTGGAACTATGTAAGTTTCTTTTGAGTGCCGGCATGTGCGGTGACATTTTCAGCTAAACTGCACTTAAACAAGTTTGACCTTTGCTTTTGAGTATTGGGCTGTCAGATACATGGCTTAAGTACTTGTTACTTGGCCCAACTTATGCAATTGAATAACGAAAAACGACTCAGCGACAAAATCGAGCGAGGAGCGCGCCTAATGCGGAACTTGCGGCATCACATGTATCATGTGACTGGGTTGCACATTATGATGCAAAATATTGATGATCAGCCAGTGGTAATGGTTGACAGCACCACAGACAGCCCGATAGAAAAGAGATATGCATCTATGCATGTTTTGATAATACTTACTAACCGAACAAATTACTGGCAGTCTACTAACCGCAAAAGTCTTCATCAGTAAACCGCTTTAAAAGCTGCCTTCCAGTCGTCTCCTGGTTTTCCGGATTGGCTCGTGAGCAACTAACTGCCTAACTGCTAGTTTGCCTCCCTGCCTGACTAACTAACTGACTAACTGACTGACTGACTCTCTGTCTAACTGCCTGGCAGCTTGCTTTTGAGTTTGATATGTGGAAGCTGTTACCAGGAAGTTGCCTTTTGCGGTTGCCAACCAGCAGTCAGCAGCTAAGGTCGCCCAAATGTCGTGGCTCTATCTCGTATTCAGTGGGTGGGTAACGCCAAAAGACAGCTTAAATGCTAACAGCACAGAACAGTTGGTTTTTTTATGCCGAACATTTTATACACTTTACAGAAGTATCTTAGTATTTAACTTGACAAAAACAAAACATTGGTTACTTTTCCAAAACTAGATTTTTCAATTATAAATTGATCCTCGAGTATTTGAAAGCCTGGAGCTTCTTTTCGAATAAAGGAATACTACTGCTCCAAATGTTTATATTAGTAAATATTGTTCATAAGGCAAATTATTTTTCAGTTAAGTAAAAAGGTTTTAAACCAAAAACTTACCAACCTACTGATCAGCTATATGTCAGCTATATTATAAATTTAGGAAATCAGACGTTTATGATTTTATATTATTGTCCTGATCTGATGTGTAATTTATTTTATTATTATTTCCACACTTGCTCCACACTTAGTATTAAAATGATTATAACCCCAGCAAGGGCATATAAAAACAGTCCCCGTTTAGATGCGCCTCACCGCACTCGAGTGCATGCGTAAACCTTCAAAAACGAAGCAACCGATGGAAAAAAGGGCTTGTCTCCATTGGGTCCATTGCATTGCCATAAATGGCATTTGTAGGTTTCGTAGCTTGTGCTATTTGTAGTTCAATTTACAATAAACCAATAAAGCATTGCATTGCATTGACTGACTGACAAACATATGGGCATTGTGCGGGGAGTTTTGTAATTGGTTTATAGGTTTTCAATTTTCAGTTTTTGGGGTGCGGCCCCCCTTTTGGTAAACTTATGACCCGCAACGGCGACAACTTGACATTTGAGAGGGACTCAAGAAAAATAGGATTACTTTTCTACACATTTGACAGCTCTTTTAAATTGGGTTAGGCATGTGTTGGCGAATTGCCAAAGATACCCAAAATAGGGAAGGGCAAACAGAATAAATTTAAGAAATTAAGTAATTAACATTGTGAGAGGGCTATGACCATATCCGTAAGATTTCATTTTATGAATATCAACTGATTAATTGAATAAACATAGAAAACAGCAAATTGTTAAAAGTAGTTTCAAATATTATGTAGGAGCGATAAATATTAATCAAAGTAAATATAATATATATATCGCATATTAGAATATGAATAAGTGTTACAAAAAAATGTTTTTGATATCCTTTTTTACTTAAAATATAGTATTACTAAAATGATTTAACAATGTTATAAACTATTAAGTATCCTTAACTCAATTTAATAGCAATTTGTAAACTATTTAATTCTCGTTAATTAGTCAAGTTTGTTGCATGTTTATTTATACAATAATAGACTCTAATAACAAAAAACCGATTGCATGGCTACAGCAAATTCTTTTCTATAATTTCGTATACTCTGTTCACAAATTGAAAAGTGTAAATTGTTTTTGTGGACTTCTGTTGACACTATTGAATCTAGATACTTTTAAATTTACAGTAAATTTAGATGTACCCGACTACAACATTTTCAATTGTTTGTTCTTTGATATCTGGAAGATTTTAGACCTTAACTTAAGTACATAATCCGAATATTTCAACATGACTTGAATCCAAACAATTTTACATTTTATGTGTGTGTTAGACATTCTTATCTTTAACATAGATAACACTAAGCTTAAAAAGCCATGGCCTTAATTGTCTTTTAACTATCAGTTATCAGAAAAAGTGTAGGACAGTGTAGTCTATGAATAACAACGGGCGATGAATAATACAGACTTTCATTTGAAATCCAATTAAATTATAAATGTTGCGGTATTTGACATTCTAAATGAGATGTTTATAATAGGTAACACTCTGGTTTAGAGTGAATAACTGGAAAATACCCTGTATGAGTTTATTTAAAAGTAATAATCATGTAGGGAACTTAGCTAATGCGAAAAATGATTTCGGAGAGGGATGCAATTGCTCCTTCAGGCCATAGACACATCGATAAGAGGATATAATAAAGAATTTTTATATTGCCTGGCCAAATAAAGGGCGTCCAGTTGGCACCAACTTGTTTCAATACGAAGCGCTTCTTTGCTGGTCAATTAAGCTTTACAATTATTGACCAGACATACAGCTCAAATATAAATTCAAGGTCCCCAACTGCTCAAAAAACAAAGCCAATGCACAAATATTGGCACAGTTCAAATAATGTGTGTACAATTATTTGCTGTTGATATTATTGAGCCATGAATTGAAATACTTGCGATCAGGTTTGATGATGGTCTGTTGTTTGTGTTGGTGACTCAGTGAATATTACAATAATACTTTGCTGCTCCTTTTGTACTTCTCTGCCCCTTTCTCTTGCTTGTATTGTTCTTATGAAAAAAGTCATAGCGCTTTTTTTGGAGCGTGAACAGCTGGCAAAGTTGTACCTGTTCCATTTACTGGCCCGCCCGTACTTTTATGGGTTCGTCGGTACCTTATGCTGCCACAAGTAGCAACAGCAAATGTTGCAAGTGGTAACGGCTGCTGCCTGTTGCCCCAAAACAATGGCTCCACTTGGCCAACAAACAACAGCAACAACAACAATAGCAACGCGACGTTGGCTCAGACTCTAACTGCGACTTGGTTGAGTGCCTTCGACGTTTTTTTTATGCTCCGCCTGGCTTTGGATCTAGCTCTAGGTCTGGCTCCTGCTCTGGCTCTGGCTGTTTAGCTGTGACCACGCTCTATGTTATTGCTACGCATTTATAATAAGCGGAACATGGCACAGTGGTAGACTTCCTGTCATACCCAACAGAAGAGCGAAAGGAAATCCAACCTCTATGTCGTTTAACTTGAACTTCCTTGTAAAAACTAACTTCTAACTAACTTCCAATAAATAAATCAAGTTATACTAAATACTTTTTGTAATTTGGTTGAAATATATTTTATATATTTACATAGAACAGTATAAAGATTTTAATCTATAATTAATAAATGTATGCATAAAATTACGAAATGAAATCATTAAGTGCTTTTTTAAAAATTGTATTTTAAATTTTAGAATTTTTGTCGTGTCAACTTTCATTTTGAATCAATGCAACAAATACTAAGCGGGCATGTTCTAAAATTTATTTGTAAATAATTTTTTTTTTGTTAATGTAAATGTTGACAGTGAAATGCACCACATTTAATATGACAAAAATATACGATATAATTTGAACTAATTCAAATAAACCTTGCTCCACTGTAACTGTGTGTGTTGTCTGCAGCTGTTGCTGGCGGCGCATCGGCGACCATTGCGCATTGTTCTATGGAATCAATCAATTGGTTTGGCAGGCGCAGCACCAGAACTGCCACGAATGACGACGAAGACGAAGACGACGACGTCCAACGACGATGACGATGACGATGACAACGCGCACGACGTCAACATAAAAGTGTCGATC
The DNA here is from genome assembly GCA_004149465.1 of Drosophila nigromelanica. NCBI lineage: Eukaryota > Metazoa > Arthropoda > Insecta > Diptera > Drosophilidae > Drosophila > Drosophila nigromelanica. The sequence continues at coordinate 25,885 of SCDS01000462.1, forward strand.
AACTAAACGCTGTCGGCGCTGTCTGCCTGGCTGCCTGCCTACCTGCCCTCCCCCTGTTCCGGCAGGGAAAGGCACAGGCATAGGAAGAGCTATTATAAGCTTGGCTTAGGCATGGCCAGCCATGAGGCAAGTTCATGGCTCGCTGAAGCGGCGTCTGCGATTGTCTTTCTTGGCGTATGGTGCCGATTCTTAAAGCAATTGTATTTATGGCTGCATGTAATTGCATGCGTCGTGACTTACACCCCGACTCCCCAACCGGACCCCCACTCCAATTCCAATTCCAATTCTGAAAGCAGCACCGTAGACGCCGTGTGCGGCGCGAGACCAATGACCGCCCGTTCTATTCGATTTTGGGCGCCTAAACAAACACTATTCCAATTATTGAATGCACGTCAATATTTGACAGTGGCTGTTGGCCACTGACCACCACTCGCCTGCTGACCGTTAGGCAAACACAACAAACAGAAAACCCAACATTGAATTCAATGTAAGGTTCAAGTGTGGCTGCACTTGAAATTAGAATAAAATGCATTTGAATCTCTCTATCCCCTCCCCCTCTCTGACCTGCTCCGAATGGTGGGAACCGACTGCACTTACAATGAAGCCATAATTCTTATAGCTATGCCATTGCCATGCCACAGTCTCTCGTACATGGTACATGCGAGCCGACGTGATAAAGGACTCATTAAAGCATCACCTGAATGGGCTGGTCTAGCAGCCTCCAATTCGCAGTCCAAGTTCAACTCAGGCATGGCCAAGTCGTAGATGTACACACACACACAACACACACACGCACACCAGTTCACTTGTTCAATTGCTTTGCCACTTTAAGGCCTCACAGCACTCAAGAGCGAACCAGTCTTTTAATACGCTTTCCAATATGGCAGCTTTTCACTTGATGACTACTTTGACACACTCGGTAGAATAGAAAAAAGAAATTGTTTTATTGTTTTACATCTATTAATTGTATTTATACTACCGATCTAGAAATGGAAACATTAAATAAAAATTATAAATTAATAAAATAAATAAATATTATAAATAAAGAAGGCAAGTATTGCCGTCATATAATACTCTCTAATCTTAAAGTGAAGAAGATTTAAAAATAAAATTCAATATATTACTTTATTTTTCTACATCTTGCCTCAGTTTTGTAAGTTATGCAGTTCTTTGAGGTTACCTTTCTTGGAAAGTATATTACATATTTCGAAAGCAAACGGTTTTTATTTTTTTTAAATTTATACATAAAATTTATTTAGTTTTTACCATAACACATAAAATTTTTTGCATTCCGATTCCTTACTTAGATAGTGTATATTAACTTCTAAGTGATTCCTGTTGCCTCTCTCCTATTTTATTTTGGCTTGAAGGCTTCTCTGCCATTGCATATATTCAGCAAAATAGAAAGAAGACCCAAACGAGTTGTTTGACTGGCGAGTAACAGTTACTTTTCTCTTTATATACATACATACATATACATGTCTATTTTTCGGTGCAACGGCAGAGAGCAGTTTGAGCCTAAAGCTGCCGCCCAGTTTTGCCATGATGGGAACTGGGAAGAGTCTTTGGCCAGTAACTGGTTGGCCAGTCACGAGCTGTGCGCAGTCAAAGACTTCCCGACTTACCATTCTATTCTATTTCTTGATGCTAGCCTGACCCAAACAGCCGTCAATTCATAAGTACAGCTAACACCCCACCCCGCACTATGTACACTTGCAATTTAGTGGCATTACGTTTTCGGACCAGTCCAAGTCCAAGTCCGAGGCCCACTCCCCGTTTTCATTTTGAATCATGTGCGAGTATTTCAATTTGGATGCTCGGTGTCCGCTGGTGGCGGCAATACGTACGGTACTTGAGCCAATTACCCAATTAAACGCCAGCGTTTTGTGCAATCTCATTGCCGCCATCGCCTACAGACGTAGTAGATGCCCAAATATTGATATCTGTATAGTTTGTACAGTTTTGTTGTATGGGCCATGGCCCATGGCTATTTCTTTTGATTTGAGTCATGTTCTAGAGGCGTGCACAATTAGCGTTTTGTTCGGTTCCGTTATAGCCTGGCCAAGCACAATGCGCCCAGGGATTATGTCTTGTGAGTCGCGACGTCGGTCAAACTATGAAACTTGTTTGCCGATTATTATCGATTGGGGTTTGGTCTGTTTTTTTTTTTTTGCACTGACGAGCGAGATCATATCCCTCTCTCTCTCTCTCTCTTTCTTTTTTTAATGTGTTTGCTAGGTGATGTTGTGTGGGGGCCTTTCCAAGTGGCCCATACTTGAACTTTGTTTAGTTTTAAGCCGCACAACTTACCAATTCGATTTGGGTTGGGCAACTGAGTTGCAAATTGTTTAAAAGTTTGGTGATAATGTTCGTAAATCAATATGATTAAAAAACTTTGGTGCAAAAGAACAAAATCTTAGTTTCCGTGCTACCTTTCTATGCGATTCTCAAAAATGTACATAAGTTCAATTGCTTTTTCCTACGTTTTTGATTAACAGATTATGCAATTCCCATTTCTATTTTTTATGGAATAGGAAGCTTCTTTCTTGCATGCTAAAGAAAAGACCTAATGCATTTCTTCTGCCATAAAGCAATCTTTTTGTGCAGCTATATAACTTAACTTTATGTTGATTGGTTGTTGAGCAGTTGCTGCTCTTTAAGTTTCTTGTCTTATAAGTTTTGCACAAACAGTGACCATCAGCGCCACATGGGACCAGTCTAGACTACTGGACCCGACAAGACCCGGCCAGGCCAGGCCAAGCCAAGCCGAGCCGAGCCAGTGTTTTGTCTTGTGGTTTTTGTCGCTATCAGGATTCACATTTTATGCAATTGTTTCCATAGAAAGAATGCCATGTCTAAATACACACAACACACACACTGCACTGCAGCAGCTGCAGCCACCAACCAGCAGCAGCACCAAGTAGCTCTCAACTTGACTTGGTCTCGAACTTGTAGTCGGTCGGTGCACAGGTCTCTGTACTGTCTATCTGGCCAGTCGTGATCGATGTTGGCCCATGCAGAGCAGACTAGAGCAAAGCAAACTAGTAGGAATGCCGCAGTGGCAATTGGTTGACATGCAGATGCCCTGTAATCAGGTCTGAGCATATTCGTACTGTATTTCAATAGGCCATACTTTCGGAAATGTTTTACTTCTTATCAGATCCAAAGGTATTCTGTTTATTCCTTTATCTTAATATATAAATTTATATTTCGCAGAAACTCTTTCTTAAAAGCTTTTATTATAGTGCAACATTAGTTTCTGTGCACAGTTAGGACTTCTACACAACGTAAATATTAATATTTGTATATGGAGAATCTATGTGTTAATATCTTTTTTGGTTAACTTTTCCACAATATTCATTTGCTTGGCAACGGTTACCACCGAAAATGCGATCTTTGCAAACTGTAACATCGAATCAATGTTAAATTTTCTAAATACGTAATAACATTTGACTTACATCAATATTAGTTTTCATACAGATAGGAAATATACCGCCGGCAATAAAATGAATCGATTGCTGAGCGTTGTGCAAGAAGTAGATAAGCGCCGATTTATAGCGTAGACTAGCACTGAACCAATTGGTGTAAAATATATCCAAGCTTAACTTGTAGCAATCGTCGTTGATTAACTCGCAAACATAACCGAAGGGAAATGACTGAATTGCCAACACAAACACAAACGAGAATATGATCAGCCCAGTCCAAAAACTTGCAAAAAACATTATATTTATCAGGGACAATCCCAAACCCAGACCTATTACCAGTAGCTGAGAAAAAATTGTGAGTGATATGACTGGTCGAAAAACATCACAATATCTGAAATCAAATTGAAATTAACGCATTCAACTCAATCATTAATTTTGCTTTAACTTACTGCAGCATAAGCTTATGATCCTTAATACAGTTAACCAGGTCCTCGTAGCTCTCTTTTTCCGATTGAGTGGGATCCGTGCGTAGTCTTTGAATGCGCTGTGCCAACAGTTTTATTTGGGTTCTTAAAACCAAACCAAAAACAACTGGATAAATGTCTGTCATTTGATCAGCATAAACGGCCCCCGAACCGATAATATACTCTATTATGGACGCTATCCAAAAACTTTTAGTATCCTTACGATAATCTACAAAGGGATTATAGCATGCCCACGGCGTTGATCCGGTGAATGCGGAACATAAAAATGTTAATGTCACATATACAAAGTAGACTATCTGATAAATCATGTAGATATAATTGCAGCGTACAACGCAGCGATTTACTTCAATGCGTTGCTCATCTGTTACACATCTTTTATCCATAATATCGAGCAGTTCCTTAGCCTTTTTAAAACGCCATATATTTGGTTGTATAACTGCGACCTTAAAATTGAGGCTCATTAAATTAAAAAACACCTGTAGTGAGGATATAAATTCATTTGGTGTAATGCTATTAAAATTTCCTATATATCCCATGGTAAATACAATTGGAAAATAGATCTCCACCGATCCAAGCATCCAAACCATCCAGATGATATAGAACCAGTAACAGCGACTGCCTCTTTGAGGGCGCAACCACCCAACACATTTCATTCCCGTTTCTAAATACTTGAAAGCATCGCGACAAGGAAATACATCTCCTATATTTGGTTCTCTCAAGTACTTAAATATCATCTTTACTTTAGCTGAAGATTACTTGATGCACCCTTGAGTGTTGAACGAATACTGCAAAATCCGCATTAAATGCTTACCTTTTATATTCTGCAAATTCGAATGCTTATATAATTTGAACGTGGGAACTCTGCTTATTGGATTGCGTTTTGACTGGGTAAAACTATAATCATTTAACAGATGCTAAATTCTCAACATGCTTACACAAATGTGAACCGCGGATTTTTTTAATCGAATAAAAAATTGACGCCCTTGATAATTAAATACCAACTGCAAGATAGGCGTAACTAACTATTGAGCTTTGTTTACTCAAGCCAATTTAGAATTGTTAGTCCTTTTTTTATATTATTGAATTTTATATTATATTGAAATTGAAATCGTGCATCTATCTGTATTATTATCCTTTTACACAAAGTACCAGATGCCATTTCTCGAGCCTTATTATAAATAAAACAAATTAATTAGAATTTATACGGTGCACTTTAAAAATTACTTTGCAATACCTTTCAATTCAAGAATACTTGTTTTGCTTTGGTTAATTTGTTCCAAATTTTTTGAGAAGTTTAAAAGTTTTTACTTTCTTAAGCCTCTACCTAACTGACAGCTTTTTAAATTATATGCTATTATACCCGGTATTCTTCATTGTATGATCAGAGGGTATAGCAATGCGACGCCAATGTAAAGCAGCAGCAAAACGTTGAAATGTTGACAAGGCGCTCGGCGACAACGATTAAAATCTCTGGGGAGCCCAAAAGAACGTGAAGAACGAGCCGAGCGAGAAACTGGCGAGAGATACTCGCAGTCTCTTGCATAGATAGATGTTGGAAAAACATAAACATGCTCTATTCGCATTTACACTGCAACTGAAAATATATGTGTATATATATAGTTTTATTTATTTATTTATTTTTTGTTTGTTTGCCATCGTCTGGTTTTTGCTGTTTTTGTATATTACAATGCAATTTTATGCCACACAAAGGTTCCTACCACTTGGCCATTAAGCACTTTACATTCAATGTGGCAAGATCAAAGTGGGCGAAATTTATGGCCGCAGATACAAAGATACCCAACAGAGCAAGGCTTCGATAGGGTGGGGGAAGGGACGGGCATAGCCAAACGTGGTTAGTAGAGATGCGTTTATGCAAGTGACAATGCACACAAGATTTACAATACATACATAAATGGATTTACATAGATACAGCGATTCCAGACGTTTGTCAATTATTTAAGAGAATTGTAGAATTATGTATTTTAGGCTATGTTAATAGTATTACTAATATTGCTGTAAATGTAAAAATTTAGTAATAAATAAATTTGTCTTAATATATATGCATTCGACTGAGGGCTGCAAGTTCATCAACTGAAGGCACCTCCCAGCAAACTCCCCCTCCCAACCCCTATATTTAGAAGATATATATATATAAGTAATTACGATTCAGCTCAAAATTAATTTGTGAAAATTAATAAATTATCCTTGTTTTATTTTTTTATTTTGATTATTAAACCTACATTTTTCGATTTGTATTAAACATGCTTATCATCAGTAATAACTTTCATATTATAGATAAAAAAATGATGTTGTTTTTTCAATTTTATCAAAAAATATCCTGTTTTATTGATCGCATGGATATCTTTAGCAATTTTTGTTATACCTTTATGATCTTTATGATCGCAATTTATCGTGTCTCTTTGGCTACGACACGAACACGCACCCATCTCTAGTAGCTACAGCGGTTAATGCCGCCAGTTGCCGGAGCAGGTTATACAATTTTAGATTTGCGCTTTTCCAGTTTGGCAGCGTCGAGTCTGCGAGTCTCAGACTCAATGAGTTTGCATGTTTGACCCAAATACGCGGACCAAAAGCGTGAGAGGAAGGTACATAGAGTGACAACGAGAGAAAGAGAGGCCAGTATAGGAATAGATAATGTTGCAGAAGTTATGAATTTTAGATGCATGTAGAAGCCGCATGTTTTGGCCACATGTCGTGTGTCCACAAGATGCACAGGTTCTCTGTTTATCAGAAGGTGAAAGTGAATGTGAGTGTGCGAATGTGAGTGTGTGAATATAAGTGTGAATGAGTGCGTGGCCTTTTTGTCTGACTATCTGTAGCTGTAACTGCGGTATTTCAAATATTAATATTTGCACATTCTGCCCCACACACGCCTGCAATTAGCCCGCTTACAATGCCGCACCCACTCACTTCTTACCCACCCCTCACCCACCAAGGTACTCTGAGCCCTCTAGACCTCTCTACATACGTATATGTATATAAGTAGTACTTATCTATGCTATGCTATACACCTTACTGTGCATATTTTGTCTTTTCTTCTGCTTTTGCTTTATGTTTGTTTCGGCATCGACGTGCGAACTGGGTTAATTTTCTATATATATACTATATTTATGTATATACACTTAGGTATTACAAGTCTAAAATTATTGTTTGTACATACATAAAACAAAAGATTCGCACGATTTGCGTCGCGCTTGCCAAAGAGCTGGCAAAAGACAACAACTGAAATGTTGTCTGTACAACAATAATAATTTCACATTATTTTCTTTATGAATGAAGTGAGTTTTGAATGAGCCATGGCATGCTTTCTGATAGGCCCCAATCTCTGAAAATTGTTTAGCTTGCGCTCAAACCACTGAAACAGCTGATGAGCAGCTACTGTTGAGATAAGCCCGATTACTGAACTATTCCGATGAGCATTCAGATTTTGCTGTTCGTCTTGAAAACATTTGTTCGTAGCATCTGTCAACCTGGCAACAGTGAAACTAGTGATAAGCATCTGTGAGATAACTGGGAACACATACTAAAAGCTCACATTTTAAACTAATTTAGTCATTTATATGACTTTTCAATCTAAAAGCAAGCTTAAGTTTTCTTTCAGGTTTACCCTTTGATAGGAATTTCACTGAAATAGAAATTTCAATTCAAATAGTTTTTATATTACCTTTTATTTACCTGCATATATAAAAACATAGGTAAAAATATATTATTATTATTAATAATAATACTTAACTACAGTAAAGCGATCTTAGCCTAGGATTTACAACTTCAATGCAGTTTAAATACATAGATAACTAATAAACGAATTTTAGTTATATCTCAAACTTAAAAAAAGTATTTTATTTCATGTGTGCTTTAATCACTTGGCAATTTTTATTTTTAAACGTGTTTGTTTGTTGTTGGTACATGGCTTTTTATAGCTTAGTTAATTTGTGGCATAACAAACCTACCCCAATAATTATCTTTATCTGCACACATACATTTTCTATGCGTGCTTTCCGTCTGTTCTCACAGTACAGCAGCTAATTCTGCCCTTTATTGCGCATATTTCTCCAACCTTAAATAAAAAACAACTTAAAAACTAATTGCACGTTTTGTTTATGCTACTTTATAAAACAGCCACGCCCACTCGCCTCCTGTCACTTATAGCGCCTAAGTTGTGGGCACTGAATCAGCAAAAATGTTTTTGCTGCTTGTTTTTTCTTCTTCTTTTTTGTTGTGCTATAATACTTGAATAAAACAAGCTAAACACACCGTCAAAGCTAAAGAATCGCCGCAAGAGCAACTACAACAGCCAAAACTATAGCGACAATCCAAACTAAAAAGTGAACATGGAGGTCACTTGAAAGGTTAAACTGACTAGATTGACAAGCGGCACGCCAAATGGCGGTGACGACAACAACATGAACGGGAGGGCCTCCAAAAGAGCAGACCCCTCAGTGCTGTGCACTTTAAGGTAACGGCCCGAACTCCGCCGTTTCTGGCTATCCTCTCCCTAAGTTTCGGGGCGTGTTGGGAACCTTTTTGGCCGCTTTGTTGGCCAAACAAATGTTGTGGAGCTGAGGCAACTGGAAACTCAGTTTGATAATTGCCGCGTTGCATGTTTGCGCGCTTTGGATTTCAACTTTGATATTATTGGAACCGAGCACTACTTAAAGTGTGGTGAGAACACGAACTTTTTTTTTGGGCCGCAACTCGACTTGAGGGTGTGATTCCATCTACAGTGCAAACTCGCTCTATATAATTATTGAATAGATATGCAAACTAGTTGCAAAATATAAAAAACATTCCCCTTTGGTATTTAAGCTAAAAAAAAGTCTTTACCACAATGCACATGTTCCCAGTCTTCCAGTTCTTCTCTTTACTAATTGCATGAGAAACTTCACAGGCCCAGCTTATGAACGGCCCCTCCTTAGAAGTCTCTCAGGGTCGTTATATACTTTTTTTATTTCCTTTCTTATGTCCGCACCTCACATAATTAGAGCCTTGCTAAAAGGCATTACGGCTTTGTCACAATATTTGAACGACTCGCTAGCAGGTAGCTATGTTTGAAGAGCTAGAAAAATTGTCGCTCACAAGTAACGCACACTTACTATAAATAGTACCAGTTTTTAAATCTCTGCAACATAGAACAAAAAGTTTGGTTCACAAAATATTGCTTCAAGTTTGATGAAAATATAGCAACATACACAGTGGTTTCTTGATAAATACTTGTTTTGTGCACTAAATGTGCCTTAATAATATAACAAATATTATAAAGAAAATATGCAATAAGCAAATATAATTAATTTTAATTACAAGTACTAAAAAATCAAAATTTGTTCAACAGTTTAAGCTTAGAAAAATACGTACATTCAGGTCCTTTTTTTGTTTAATTATGAACTGGGAAATCTCATTATAGGAAACAATAGTATATAGAAAGCTTTTGTGATTCAAATAAATCAAACGCTGTTTATTTTTATTATGCAGGACACCACAACTATGTCAAGTAGTTGCCTTTCTAGGGTATACCAACTTCATGCCGCTCCACATACATGCATTTAACAGTTTATTTTTCACATTAATTATGCGTTGTCGCTGCTGCACTTCTTGCGTATGATATAAGCGCTTGATGCTGGCTCCAGCTTCCACTCCTCAGCTGCAAAGGCTGAGAGCTGTTTAGCTGCCATTAGTTACCGCATGCCACATGTCAAGCTTTGAATATGCCAGTCAGCTCCTAGTGGGCAGAGGCAGAGGCTGAGGCTGAGGCAGCATCGAACGCGCAGCTGTCACAATGTTTTATCATTTAATTTTCATAATAATAACGAAATCAAGTGGAACAATGGCAACTGACGTAGACCCAACTATGTTTCTTTATAATCCCCCCCTTAGTCAAAAGAGTGAGAGAGACAGACAGAGAGTGAGAGCGACTTTTTGCGTGGGTGATCAGCTTTGGTGATCGAGTTTTTTTTTTTTATTTTTATTTATTTTTAGGGAGCGCGGAATTTGAATCTTTCAGGTTCAGTGGCAGCTAAAGCTAACGCAATCTGGCGGCAGCTTCAAATTATTATTTAACAGCTTCTTCAGCTCTGGTGTTTTAACACTTTTGGCAAGTGCCCAACACCAAAGTGAAAGTGAACAATAGCAACTAAAACAAACAAACAACAACAATAACAACATGTTGCCACTGCACTTGGGCGTTTGATGTTGTCATCGTTGTTGTGTCTTGTTGGCTTCAAGTTGAAGTTGAAGCTGCCGCCTGCTGCTGCTAATGCTGATGCTGCTGCTGCTGCACCTGAACTCGAACTTCAACAGGCAACATCTGTAGCGCCCAAGTAACAACAATAACACACAGCCAACAACAATTAGTGTTTATTTGCGCGTTGTTGTTTCAGTTTCTACGAAGCGTCAACTTCAACTCCAATTAGAGTGCCAGTTTAATGAACTGACAGCGAAACTCCCTCCGGACCGAATCTAGAGGCAAGACGAATGACTGATCGATCATAGTGACCCTAGGAAAGTTCGCACTCTGTAAATGCTACAGTTAATATGATCCGTTGAGCGATCTATTAACATTTACAATTTTTGCACAAGACATTAGAGATTATTAAAATACAAAATTGTTTCCCTTTTCTGAATAATTATGTTTTCGGATTAAAGTCTGCTGATATATATTATTCCATGTACTAACTTTTTCCGTTATTAATTGCAGATCATAAGCGAACTGGCCGAAGTTGTTTATGCTGCTTTGGATTACAATTTTCCACAAGATGAAGAATGCCAAATGTCGCAGGAACTGGAAAATCTATTTCATTATATGACAGCAGATGGTAAGATTGATCATTTTTTTACCTAGTTTATCTAGAAAATAATGTTAAATACTATAAAAATTCAAGTAAATTTAATATACATAAAACATTTGCAAAAGTAGATTTTTATAATTTTCTGGTACTAATACAAGGTATTGAAAGTCTTTGGGAAAATTCTTCCTTCAATGAAACCAATAAATAAACGCACCATAAGTATATAAATAACATATAATTTTTTATTTAAATATATCCATACAAAAGCCTGAATAATGAAAAGAAAAATAACAACAAATCAGCTATCGGTCAGTTTCCATAAATAAAACTGCAATCACCGAAGGGCTCTGAAAAAGTACAAACTATGGCAAGGTCGTCGTATGAATCAGTAAAGCACACCCCCATATCACATGACATATTTTAATGTGATTTACTTGAAATAATAACAATTTATTGTGAAACCCAGCTTAAGCCTAGATTAAAAAATTCGTCACACTTTGAATAACTAGCAAAACCTTATTTTTATCTTGATGTTATTTTTTAAATTTAGAAAACGACGATGACTGCATTGATGAGGGCATTGAGGAGGGCGACAAGCGCTGGGACGACGAGACGGAGGAGGAGCGCAACAATACCAAAGAACTGGAGCATATAATCGAGGTAAGAAAACAACTCTTGACATTTCGACATTTTGGCAGGCGGCAGCTGATAAATAGCCAAAACACGAATGCAAATTGAATCAAATCAAAGTTTTGCCAGCTGAACTCGACTTTTGGCGCCATGAGTCAGTTTTTTAAAGAAATATACCCTGTACAAAAGGTGCTTAGAAATTGAAAACTTCGTTATTAGAATGTTAGATTTGAATATTTAAAAGTTCTATGTTTCTTACAGTTATTTAAAATCAGCTAAATTTTTTTTTGGCTAAAGAATTTGTAGATAATTGTTTGAAATTGTACCTTAGACCTTTATATAGGGTGTCTTGCAAGTTGTTCAAGCTTAACTTGGTGCATTCGGATTGCCTTTGGGGGTGCGCCGTCATTTGGGTAACCTTTTGACCAGGCTTTGACTGCTCCATTTGGCTTATATACAGACAGACAGACACATATACGAGATATGGATATGCAGTTGTTGGCAGTGTGGGAAAACAAGTTTGGCGCACGTTGTATGGACGCAACAGCAGTTGCACTTACAGTTAACCAAGTGAGGCGCACTCTCAGATACTTGTTGCCTGTATCTATGCATTTGTATCTGTAGCAGTAGTATCTGTAACGCGGCTAACCGCAAAACAACAAGCGCTCAGTTGGCCAGCTCAATTGGCCGGGTTCTAGATTACCCCGACCAGACCAGATATCTGCCTGGCAATTTCATATTGCGGCAGTGCAGCAGATATTAAATAACCAAATAGCCATCAAGTTGCGGCTATTTCGTAATAGGAAATCGCTCTGCACTTGATTTCACAGCTAAATGCGTTGTAGGAATTCACGTTGCAATCCGCATCCGCATCCATCCCGCTATCCGCTGTAGCTCCAGATGAATCCATAACCAAAAGATCACAATCATTTGGTAATTTGGCATTGAGGCGTGTGATAAACAGCATTGCATTGCTGATTGGGCCACTAGCTATCATAACCGACCCCAGACCCAGACCCTGACTCCGACCCTCGCCGTTACTTTCCACCTCAATGCGCATTTGCTCATCACATGCATCGATTGCAGCAGCAGCAACAGCAACAGCAACAGCGCCACCTGGCGACGCGTTCTAGCCTCTCTAATGAACCACTTTATAGAATTGACACATTACTGTCAGGCAACACTGAGCAGTGGGTCTTAAGAGGAAACCGCTCGGTGGCATGCAATATACATATTTTCCACTTGCCTGAGTTTTCTGACACATTTGCGCCAAATGAAAAGTATGGAGCATCTGCAGTTAAGCTCGCGAAAATTGTACATTAACTACATTAACAGCAGGGCCTATATCTTCTAAAAAGGCGAAGGGACATGGCCCAGTTAGGCTGGTTGTTAGCCCAGCTGGAGAGCTAATTTGAAAAGTGGCTGCAGCTGTTGAAAGTTTGCAATGGATATGTGATAAATACAAGAGTAAATAAAACCTTCGAAAATCGCATAGATAAGTGCATAAATATGTAAAAGAACAGTATATAAAGAAAATAAAATAAAATAATAGCATGGGAAGGACGATCAATATTCAAAATTCCACATAATTTCAACTACTGTGATCTGAGGAATTTAAATATTTTACATCTTATATATATATAAAAATTTATGCTATTTACCTATATCAATTATCATGATATTATTGCGATACATTTTCTGCAATTCTGTTCAAGATGTGATTTTTTCTCATTTATTTGCATCTGCGTATACATATTTACAGTAGTTTAACTTAGAAATTTAAACTTATAGTAAATTAATTTATTAATTTAAATTTTGTATTTTATTTTAATGAAGCTATTTATTTATTTGACTTTGGTTAACTTTGATTGCAGACCTGCAGAAATCATATAAAGCCCGCATTACCAGAGAACCATTACAAAGCCGTTTGTCGCGCCTTAGTTACAGAAACAATAGAGCTGCGCATATTTCTCCAGCAAATCCTAAACAATGGTAAGTTATAAAAAAAAAACAAAAAAGAAACAAAAACAAGATATATTCCAAGATTTATATTTGCTGTTATACATATCTGTTATCATAGATACTGGAAAGCTAATCAAGGCATCAGAATCATCTCAAAGCACACAGTATGAGCTGGCGAAGCTGGGCTTCAACGACTGGGTAAGAAAACATTTCAAATCCTAAACACGCAACGCACTATCGAGCATTCCAAGTGTTATGCAATGTTTGACGAAAAACCGCTAATGATCTTTAAAGTGGGCTACACAGCGAATCACGACCGACTCTTTGGCTGTTATTTTGGCGCACCTCTTCCAATCCCGCGGCAGGCACCCATCATCATTATCATTAACAATATCGTAGAGATCACGCGCGCTGTTTTGTTTTTTTTTTCTTATAGAAGAGGGAGGGATGGAGGTATTTTCCGTTTCAACAAAGAAAAGTAAACCATTTCACGAAATTCACTTTTAATTTTAATAATCGACTCGCAGCGGTTTCACAGCTCCCATTATCCTAATGAGTTCCACTATGTGAGATACATTTAATGTAGGACACATTAGTGCCAAATATTCGGAGTTACATATATAAATATATATATATAGTTACATATATAAATACATAAAAAAAAAAATATATATATATATATAGATATACTCATATTTGTATTCGGTTTTTGGTTTGACCTTTAAATATAAAAATGTCGAGGCCAGCTAAGGAATTCGCTTGTGGTTGCTATTAAACCTAAAAATCCATTGAGACACACACGCAAATTGGCCAAACACGCAAGCCAAATAGGTTTGACGCGAAAATAGATAAGCAAAAATCGGACAACATACGGTAAGGTATGAAGTTATACTAAAGGTCTGTAGGGTACCTCAAACAGCTTGTAAAAGATTTAGCGTTGTACCTCGAATTAGGCTTAAAATTCAAAATGGGTTGTCTTATCAATTCTAAATTTTGAAAGCAATCGATAACTTTTTCTAGTGATTACTGCAATCAAAGTTTTATCAGTAGTGTTAAATTAGCTTCTGAAGTCCGAATACCGGAAAGTGTTAATTTAATTAATTTTTTCAAGCTTAAATTTACAATTTTTGGCATATCAGTTTAATAAAACATGTTTATTGTGAGGAAAAAGTCGAAAGAATTTATAAATAGAAATTTTTTTGACATTTTAACTTCTCTTGATTACCAATAAAGAAAAAAACAAAAATTTTTCATATTTTCATAATCGACAGAAACATATGAAATTTCAAATTAATAACTAATTGATATTATTGTCATCTTTTGTTAATGAGTACTTATGGCTGTAGGCACATTTAATTTATTTTTTCATTCTGTATGAAAGCGTATCCAATATCCTGTTATGCCCAGCCCGACAAAGTTAGCTTGGGCACACGCCCAACACATCATTTTGCATGTTGATAGATCAGGAAAGAAAAACCGCAAAAAAGAAGAAAAATAGCTTCGCGTGCGCTAGACTACATACAATTCAGTATCATATATCATAAATATAACCCATCCTAACTCATGCCCGTATCAACGCCATATTCGTAATTAAATAAACAAAAATTTGCATTGCGTTGAAAGGCGCTGATTAAAAAGCTAAAAAAAAAAAGAGAGAAAAAAATAGGCGAAATGAGGCGCAGTGCAATTGGGCAATTAATTTGACTTGTTGTGCAAAAACTGTAGACTGTCGACAGTCCATCCATAGCCATTATAAAAAGTAAAGCTCCCAATTGAAGGAAAATATAATTTATTTTACAACAACTGCCTCTGACGCTATACATTTGTGGTAATGCCTAACATTGCAGAGTTTGATTAAAAGCGTGTTCGTTATCAGACCAATTCAATGACTGACTGACTGTTTGTACCTATTGGAATTGATAACGTTTTTACCTCGTATCTCCAGCTGTCTTTTGTTTATATGTCAGCTTGGTTTACTTTTTTTTTGTACTTTTGGTAGAACCGAAACTGAACAATCTTTTTATAGTCAGCGCTTTATCATTTTCTCGGAAGCCAAACAGCCTTCAGAATGTCACACAATGAATAGTTGCTACCCTCTGCCCGCCCCCCAACTGTAGACCGGAACGACGAACCCCACGCGATACTTACAGACTTTAAGAAACCGTTTCGAATCTGCTTGGCGCTTTTTGATTGTTGCCCTGATTTTGGATAAAACTTTACGCTGGAATTCTACAAAAATTCTTGTCGGTATTTATTCACTCCAAATTTCTTTGTGCTTCATGCTTTGACGAACTTTAGGCTGCAATAGTTGCTTTTGAGGTGGAAGTTCTCTGTAGCTAAGTTCCAGATAGCTGGCATTGTTTTTGGGGGTTACGTACTGTTGGATTTGGAATGCTGTGAGTACTCGGAAAGAGAAGCTTTAAAGCTTTATTAGAGTATATGTTAAAATCGAATTCAAGGTATACAAAATCTTACAGATACCTTTATTATTTTAAGTGTTTACGCTTGAGTTGGCTTAAAACTTACAATCTATTATTTCACAGCAGTTTTTATAGCTTTCTCTATTATAAAAACGTTTGCAGTATAAATATGCTTTAAATCTCTTTCCCCTTCAAGAAATAAGCTATGCTATATTACACAAGAAACTTTAAAGGCTTCTTAACAGCTTAACAGTCTATAAAAACTAGCTAGTTTGTAGCTAAAGAAGGTGTCTACACAATGGCAGTTTATTTTTAAATTAATTAATTTTTAATTTTTTAAGTTTAGGTAAAAAGTATTTGGATTATAAACAAAGTTTTTAGGCCAAATTACAAGCCTAATTATATAAAATGCATACAATCAACAGTTATTTTGACAAGGGTTCTGACATACGCCCTTTTTTTGTGCGTATAATTTCTTAGATTACGAGCATTTCTTTCACCTCTTAGACGATGCTATCGAGCATATCAACATAAACTGCATTTTCCTAGACATAACAACCCGACATGTGTTTCGCTTTGCTGCCTAACACGATAATGATGATGATGATGATCGTGGTGTAGCTGCTGTTTTTATGCTAATATTCGTTGATGATGCTGCTGCTGAAACTCCCCCAATAACCAAAAAAAAAAAACAACAAAAAATTAACAAAAATTTTGCAAGCGCTACGCACATGTGCGATATTTCATGCAACATGGCAGCTTAACAACAAACAACAAACTGTTGCAAGCGCTTCCGGAAGCTGCCACACGTTGCCCATGATGTGCAGTTGTTGCTATTGCCACAGCTATTGTTGTTGCATTTATTGAAGCGCAACAACTACAACGTTTCGTTGAATGCAACATTTGTCGACTGTTGTTTTTTTTTTTTGTTGTTGTTGTTGCCTTGTGTCGATTATGCGATTGTGTCCAAAAAACATCTGCATCCCAGCTTTGTGGGTGAAAATTAGCAGCCCTATTTTCCCTGCCCCGTTACTTTGCATATTTTGCATGTTAAATGAGCTGCCTCAAAATTTATTGCCGCAAATTGACGCAGCCGTTGACAGGAACAGGAAAAGCGATGACGACGCCGCAATGAAAAGTGAAAATACGAATCACTTGTACATCTAGTTTAATCAGCTATGCAACGCTCCTCCTTCTTCCCTCTCGCGATCCCTCTCCCCACTCTCTACCATTGTGTGCTAAATACGCTTCCTGTCGTCACACACACATTACTCATACGCACTGCTAACCCGCCAACAGCCAAGTGCAACTGCCACAACTACCATCCGAACTGTTTGTGTTTGTGCAGCGATTGGTTTTGAAGCACTTGACTTGATCACAGCGGGTCTAAATTATGGCTAAATTAATTAAAATATTTATTCGCATCGGCGGAAAAAGTGAAAAGCCAAGCAACTAAGTAGTAGCTGTGCAACCCGCTGTGCACTGCTGATTAAAGTGAGCGGCGATTGCAATTTCCCAACCTAAACCCTCCCCCCTCTTCTTGTGTATATCTGTGTCTAACTTTCTGCCTAACCAGCACGAAATGGAACTGTGGAGAACGTTGCTTTCAATAAGCATGACGCTCTATCTCTATCATAGATATGTTTGTGTATATACCCAATTCTAATGCTCTATCTTGATCAATTTCTTTCTCTGCTTTTGTAGGCACGCTTCTGGGTACAGGTTATCGACGAGCTGCGACGCGGGGTTCGTCTAAAAAAGCGCAACTACGAGCGCACGCCCATTGAGTACGAGCTGACGCCCTATGAGATACTTATGGGCGATATACGCGCCAAGTGAGTAACTACCACAGTATTAAGTCAACCAACAAGTACACGCTGTTTCCATAACAAATATTTGGATTTTTTTATATTGTCTATTAAGTTATAAAGTTATTTTCAGTTTTTTGGGCGAGCCAGAAAGAAATATTTCTTTATCTTTTAAAAGACAAATAAGAGTTATTGTTGCAATATGAGCTTTATTGAAAAAAAATGTTTTTCGAAATTTTTGGGAAAAAACAATTGTGCTTTATTTGTACTTTACTTAATGCGAATACACAAACATTTACATACAGACGAACCTTTACTTTACTCCGTAACCCAATGGGAACAGAGTATCGAAATCAACGTTAACCATAACACAGATAACTTATCAAATATCATAAAATAAAATTTTCTCTTTCTGACTTTTCACCGCAGAAAGTACCAATTGCGCAAGGTAATGGTCAATGGCGATATTCCGCCGCGGGTGAAGAAGGATGCCCATGCGATGATCTTGGAGTTCATCAGGTCACGGCCGCCATTAAAGAAGGTGTGTGTTGCATTCTCAATTCCCATTCTAAATTCTAAAACAAATGCCTAATACAATCTTCCATTGATCCATATTCACTGTACTTCTGTTTTGTGTAATCTATATATTTTAATAAATAGACACTTTTGTTTACTTCTCACGTTTTGCCTTATGGATTAAGAGATTGTATTTAAGTGTTTCTCACAAGCTTACCACAAATACACATTGCTCTTTTCGCTTAGGCCTCGGAACGTCAGCTGGGCCCACCATTGAAATGTACGCCCTCTCCCCGGGAGCAACTCATGGAGTCCATACGTCAGGGCAAGGAGCTGAAGCAAATAACGCCACCGGAAGCGCCTACACTAAAGGAAAAATGTAAGTGCAGATTCCGTTTAAATAGCGCATAAATTAATTAGAAGTAAAGCTAATAACAGAATCCAAATTGGCACCAAACGAGCTAAGCGCCTTTTTCAAAAATCATAAATGCAATTATTAAACTTGGAATTTAAAATGCAAATATCAAGATCAAGCTTTTACAGTTTACTGTTTACACTCCGATATGCCGATATATATATTCACCAGCAAGTTGGTCCACCAAAATTGACAAAACATTTTTAAACCACAAAAAAAATTTGGCTGCAGTATGCGTAACCACAAGTCATTTGTAAATTGGTATGCAAAATGCAAATATAAATAAAACAATATCCGGAAAAATGAGTTCTAATCTTAAGTTTCTTTAAAGATAAGATATTTGGGATCAAATATTTGGCTGACGTCAAGTGTAAGTGGTATTTGTTTGATCATCATTTTGAAGTATTTATTGCCTTGCTAAAATGGTGACAGCAAAAAAAGAAGATAAAGAAATTGCCAGCTTTTGATCAAAAACCGCCTCTTATGCATATTTGGTGGGTGTATGGGCAATCCCCTCTTTATGCTGTCATCAATGTTTCCAAAAAATGTTCAACGCCAACCGTTCATAAATTGTTGTTGTCATACACATGCAGCGGCCTGTCAGCTCGGTTGTCTCTGTCTTCTGGGCAAAAAGAGAAAAACTTGTTAGCCACGAAAAGTTTTCACTGCACTTGTCGGTGGCCCATTGTCCGCCCCTGTCTTAACTCAGCACAACCACCGCCCGCCCACTCCTCGAACCCTCCTCTATCTGTCTGTATGTCTGTCTGCCTGGCTGTCTGTGTTTGTGTTTGCTTGGCCAATTGCCGTTGCTGGCATGCGCATGCCAGCATAGATCAAAAACGGCAACATTTTCCAATCGCCTCTGCTGAAGGAAGCGTGCAAAATTGTGACACACAAAGATAGCGATGGCAGCAACAACAACAACAACAACAACTGCAGCAGCAGAAGCGGCTGCCACAACACGACAACCTCAAAGACGACAACAACGACAACGATGACGATGACGATGACGAAGACGATAATGATGATGGTGATGACGACGATGACAACGTCTCTGACTCCGACTACAACACTGACTGTGAATGCGGCTGCGACTGCGACTTCGGCACCGGCGCTATGTTTGTCTGCTTTGCATTTTTGTTTGTTTGGCTCTGCTGCAATCGTTCGCATAAGAAGCCAAAGAGAGAGAGATAGAGAGAAAGAGGAGTGAACAAGAGAGTGAGACAGAGCGACACAAAGGCGCGTATTGTTATAGTTAACAGTATTGCATACCCGATGGCTTTAAAATGGCGCTGTTATTGAGTCAGCCTAAAACTATGCAGTTGTTTTTGCTTGGTTTATTTCGTGGGTGCTTTCAGCAGTAAGGGATCGGCGAGGTTTGACTACCAAGATAAGCTTAACAAATGCAGTTTGTTAAATAAGTCTACCTCAAAAGCTGCAATCTGTGCACTCTTCAAAATCTGATCAGTCTTATGAAATTTTTAAACTCTTGTTTATCTTTTTATGCAACATGATATTTTGTTTATAAAATATAAAACGATGTATAATTATTCAAGAATCCAAAGTTCTCAACATTTTAACATATTCTTTTCTTAATGTCCCATTAAAAATTAATGAACAAAACAATTAACGTTAAACCACAGTTCGCATAAGCACTATTAAAGTTTAAACAAATTTTAATTACCGTAAATGTACATGCTTGTTTTTCTACTCAACCAACTTTAAACTTGAGTTCATGCTCCTAATTGAAACTGTTCCTTCTGAAATTTGCCCCATAAAGCAACCCGTGTAAATAAAGCTAAAATGGCGCTTAAAAACAAATTTCAATTACCGTTAAAAAGCAGTTTAAAAATAGCTTCAACGTACCTTTTAGCGCCCATTCACTTTCATTAGCTAGCTGAAAACTTTTGCAATAATCTAACGCACAGCTTTACACATTCATCTTCGTTTGTTCTCTTTGTGTGTGTGCTCCCTTAAGCAACGTCATCAAAAGCCGCCGCTCAGTCAAACTTATGACGTAACGGCAGCAAAACAGAATTACAGAGCGTCGCTTTCAAATGTTAAATGTCAAAACAAAACAAAGTATCCGCTCTCTTTCACTCTGTTTCTCTCTCTCCTAATCCATATCTCGCAGGCGCTCTCCCACTCTCTTTGCGCGACGCATGCGCTTAGCGCA
Organism: Drosophila nigromelanica; assembly: GCA_004149465.1. Lineage (NCBI taxonomy): Eukaryota > Metazoa > Arthropoda > Insecta > Diptera > Drosophilidae > Drosophila > Drosophila nigromelanica. The sequence goes on from SCDS01000462.1 coordinate 46,525, forward strand.
TAAAGCTTTTCGAGCTCGAGCATATGCGTGGCTGAGACACAGTCGACAGTTTCGTGTTAAGCTTCTGCGGTGTCGCTACGTGTTGTTGTGGCTGGCCGCAGGCGACGCGTGTCGCGAGTGAAAATGAAAACGACCTGATTAATCACTTTAAATGAAAAGTGCTTGACACAAGTTTATTGCCAAAACACTGCCAGTCAGTCATTCAGTCAATTTACTCGGCAAAGACAGCCCAAGCCAAACCAATCGCACACACACACACACCCCAAAAATGGGACAACAACTGTCAGCCCTACTGTAGTGGGGTTGGTTCCCTGTTGGTTGCCTGTCGGATCGATAGCCCGAATGCAACCGTGCAAGAGTGAAGAAAAGCAAAAAAAGCAAAAAAAAAACAATCAGGAGAAAACAACAAGAGTGTTTCCCCAAGTGTTGGGCAAAGTGAAGTGCTCTGAAAGTAGAGCAACAGCTCTGACAGGCGGGCGGAGCAGACGGCAGGGCGGGGACTTCCACATGCAATGCAAAGTTTAAGCCAACTTTCTTAGCCAAAAAATAACAGTGCTAGCCGCTCGTACAAATGGATGCCAAACAACAAACGACGCCCAGTGCCAAGCGCTCAACAGCCGCAGCAGTCTTCAAATCGCATCACGTCGTACGCAACGCGGATGTCGTGGATGTTGCCAGCGATGCGTCGCTCTATTGCGGCACCGAAACGGAAAACGAGACAACGGTTGCGACACACTCGCAGCCGCAGCCGCAGTTGCAGTCGCTGCTGCAGCCACAGCCAACGCCACGTGCTGCGCCGCGTGCTGCAACCGCCGTCAATCCGCCAACACCAAAGCCGCGTCAGGCTGTCAAGCCGTCAAAAGGTAGCAGCCAAATTGTTATCGATGCCCCTTTTTGCTTTGACCTGGTTTCGATTTCGGCCTCGAGAGTGCGACAGTAGGAGCTCTGTCCGAGGCCAGCTAATGCCTTTAAGCAACACTTTTTTACTTGCAGCTATACCCAATACCACCAATAACTCACCTTTGAACAATAGAAAATAATATACGAGCTCAGAGAAAAAGCTAGTTATGATTGCGTAGCAACACAAATCACAAAAAAATACTGAATATTATTTATTTTACTTTATTTAAAAACATGTACGATTGTTTTCGAAATTCCATAGTTTTAATGTATGAAAAGTCACTTTATCAAAATTCTCTATGTTTTCAATATCCCACTACATTTAAATTCGCTTCAAGTGTTTTATCTTAAATGAATTTGGTTTAACAAGACCAATACATATTGTTGTTCCAATAATGTGGCGAAACAAAGTGTTGATAGCAATAATAAAACATAAAATCTGGACGCTACATTGAGCTATTCCAAGCCTAAAACATGCTCATCGGGTTAATTTCCCAAGCACTTTTACGACCATTGCACAAGCGGAAGAAAAAGCTTGACGGGTAGAACCATTAAATACGTTAACTTAACGGTTAGTTGAGTGCCCAGACAAGGCACTAAAAAAGTAAAAACAAACCGGCAATAAGATGACAGGGTAAAAGAGCAGCTCAAGACGTTGTCTAATTGCCCAACGAGTGGCAAGTAAAGGGCGACTCTATGGAGCTGGTTACAGTGGGTAGGAGGTGTAAAGGTGAGGGGAGTGGGGAGTGGGGGGTAGTCACAACTTGTGCAACTTACGGCGAGTATGTAATCTAATCAAAGCAGCTGTGAGTGCACTCAAAAACACTCACAAAGCACTTGTTTCCCATAGCATTAATTTACTTAACTTTGCTTTCGCTTTGGGGTCTAAAAGTTACGTTTCTTCTTCTTCTTTTGTCTTTGCAGTGCTTCCAAATTCAACAAACGCGACGCTGTCGCGTTCCCGGCAACGGCTCATCAAAGTGGATTTCTCAAAGTTGCAGGTAAGTTATAGTTGACATAACCGCTTGCCACACGCCACATTCGATTGTACAAGCCTGAAATTTCCTTTGGCCAGGACGACGAACACATCTTTGGTGATTCCAGCATCAGCAGCAGCACCGCCTCCACAACAGCCGCAGCTGCCGCACATCTCGCCGAGCTTCATCGCTGCTCACAGCCCAAGATGCCGCCATATCCCATTGGCGGTTATATATTGGGACAGACGAGACACGATTCTCCGGCAATGCTGATGCGACCGAGACGCACAAGTAAGTATCGATGTTGCGATGCCATACGATACCTATATATGATATAATATATACTGTTTACTAGGCAATATTATAGAATGTGCACAAAGTATAAAGAAACTCGTTCTTTGAAACCCAAGTAGATTTTAAGTTGGGTTACTTTTTGCTTAACTAGATCAGGAAACCTTATATAAGACAAGTTAAAACGTAGTTTGATCTAGTTGAGATAATACTCAGCGCAACTAGATATTCTATCCTGCACACACATAATCAAGAATATTGGGGAATAGTCTTCTGCCCATTGCTCATAAGCATTTCAACAATTTAACAATATCAGATGTTTGAAAAGGGGCACTATAATTTTTGGTAGATCAATTAAATTTTTGATAGGTAAATGAATCTTGTATACACTCTTTGCTGTTGCCTAAAATAAGTTATAAATATTTAATTTTTTTAATTAGCCTGTTGGTTGTAATTAAATCTGACATTGATATTCGCAGAAAAACCTTAGAAAAATATGTTGATTATTTAAAAAAAAACCATACAACAATTTTGATTTTAAGTAATGCCAAATAAAAGTCTTTCAGTAATCAGAATAATTCAAAAGAAACTATTTCTTCGTACTTTGTGCCAAAGTTTTACACTTATATTATATATATTTATGCCTTTATATAAAGCGCTGGTTTTCTTTATTTTAATTTTAATTTATAATTTTTATTTCTTACTTTTTCCACCCTTCCCCCACGACTTACTTTTGCAAAGGTATTTAATCGTTTGTTTTAATGTGGCCTATTTATTGATATGAACACAAATACTGCTAATTAATTTTGTTTTATGATTTTCTTAACAAAATCAAATGTATTATATTTTGCCAAACGCACTAAGAACAAAAGAGAACCGACTTGAGTATATATTTAGATGAAGTATATAGTTGGTTGGAAGGCAATTGGTGTGGGAACAGGCTGAAGATTGAAATTGATGCCGGTTGTGGATATGCACACAGACACACATACAACCAAACACAAACACACCAACAAGATAACAGAACAGAAGAAAATAATCTCGAAATATTTGTAAAAACACAAAAATACACAAAACAAAACATGAAACATGTTTTCGATACAACAATAAAAACAAAAATATTGAAGATATTTGCATGGCAAACTTTTTTTTAATGCAAACTAACTTTTTGGTTGCTATGCTTTACCTTAAATTTAAAATATTTAATTATTATGTTTTTTAATTTTAAACTTTAAAAATGCCAATATACGCTTAAAAATAAAAAAAATATCACGAACAAAATTAAAAACTTTGCAACTGCTGCCTAAAACTATGCAACACTTTTTTGTCGGGCAGAGGAGCAGCCGCCGCCGCAGCCGCAAGCACAAGCCTACACAAGGGACGAATATCACAGATACTTCGATAATGCCCTAGAATGTAACTATGCAAGAATATCTGAAGACTTATTTCGTTCTTAGCTTCGTTTGCTTGCATCGCTCCTATATTCGATATATTCAGAAATAAAACTTTAACAAAAATTCATACAGCGATCATTGTGAATGAATTTTTAAATATGTCACTTTAAATAAAAAATACAATATGTCTGCACTATTTGGAAAAAATTATTTTTTATTTAGGAAAGTTAATAAACGCTTGATTAATTAATAATCATTTGCTTATGCATTTAAATATAGAGTTTTCTGTTTTTTTTATGTATGTCAAATCAATTTATTTAACATCAATTTAATATCTGTCCGCATTATCAATTTTGAAAATGTATCGGATAAGTCTACTAATAATATAAATTGATATCTTGTACTTAAAAATCTAGATTAAGTTTTTTAACGCTATTGCGTCAGGTTTATGTGAAAATATATTAGTATCTTATTATATTTCACTACATTCCTATATTTACATAGCGAAATTGATTTGTGATAATCTTGATGCAACTAATATTGAATGGAATTTAAAAAAAAAACATGGTTTTCTATATTTAGAAATTTTTGAAATAATTAGCTTGAAAACTTTCTTCATCCAAATAGTGTGCACATAAATGTATATGTAACATATGTATTCATAACCACATATCAATTTCTCAAAGTTGAACATACACATCTGTCTATCGACTGACCCGCGTTCGCTTGCTTGCTGTAAATGCTTTGTGAATGTCTCGTTATTTTTCTCGTTATCGTTTGTTCTACTTTTCGCACTTATCCACATACACATAACTCATACGCAATGTTGACCGACCTTCAATGGCGCATCACAAATAATGACAGCTCGCATCTGCCTTCTCTCTCTCTATCTCTCTGCCTTCCACAGCCTATGACCTGGCCACACAGTGCGAGTCGCGACGCTCCTCTGCGCGACGGCACACCATCGTGGGCTGCCAGAGCAACCTGGATGAGACGCACTCGATGCCACCAACGCGTCCCGAGTCGCGTCAATCGGATGACGTCAGCACCTCGTCCAAGGTGGAGGTGAGTTACACTTGGCTGCGATTAATTGCATTATGACGCATTCATTAAACAAACCATTTTTGTTTTTGTAAATGCTCTGCATGTGTAGATGTTGAAAAAATCGCCCGAGGCGCCGATGTCGCTGGAGCAGCAGCAGCAACAACAACGTGAAACTTACGGAGCTGGAACTGGAGCTGCAACTGGAGCTGGTGAGACAGCGTCGCATTCAACATCCTCGCTTGGGCCATGGAACAAGTCCTTCATGGACAAACAGACTTGGATGGAACGTGGTGATGATCGTCTGTCCGTCACACTGGCGGAGATCGTCCACATACGTTCCGTCATGACCAAGGCTGAGCTGGAGGGCCTGCCCATGGACGTGCGCGTCAAGGAGGATGTTGAAAAGCGCCGCGTCTGCTTCCTGTGCCTGCGCACACGCTTCTCCTTCTTCGGCCCCTGGGGCATCCAGTGCAAACTGTGCCAGCGCACCGTCTGTGCCAAGTGCTATACGAAGATGCGCATACCATCGGAGCACTTTCGCAATGTGCCGCTGGTGCTGATCTCACCCTCACTGCTGTCCAGCCCGGCCAGCTCGAGCACGCCATCGCCATCGCACCATGCCGCCCACCACGCGCACTCCTCCTCGACGGGCAACATCATGGACGATCAGTTTCCCAAATCGCTGATCGAGCGCCTGCTGCGTTCCGAGTCAGATCGCAAGGTAAGTCCAAGAGCTGTCATCGAAATTAACCTGAACATAGTAGTTACCCCCTGCTCCGTCTACTCCCCGCACAGACTCGCAGCACGGTGGGCAGTGCGCCCTCATCGCCCAAGCACCAAAGATCAAACATGAGCACACCGGGCATCAGTGTTGGCCCCGGCTCAGCGGCCGCATCCGCAGCCGCAGCCGCTGCCACGGGTCATGCCGTGGAGGCGTTGCACGATCAGGCATCCATGTCCGCCTCCTACTCATCGGCCATGCGGCCGTCGGGCGTGCATCAGTACCAGCAGAAGCACCAGCACTACAACAACGCCATGTCCCGCAGCATGGAGGGACCGCGCAGTCTGCCAGTGCACAGTCCGGCGCATCGGCCGCTGTCCAACAGCAGCACACTGGAGCGCAAGTAAGAGATGTGCCAACAATATATAATCCAAGCAAATGCCAATTGGTTTATCTATTATAGATCCCGCTTCTCGCGCGGCTTTGCGATCTTCTCATCGGGCAGCCATTTGGCACAGACGCAACAGGATCAGAAGGAGAATCTGCGCGGCGAACAGGTGACTGTCTGCAATGATTGCCAGGGCCTGGTCAACGAGATCACCAGCTCCGTGAAACAAAAGCGCAGCTCAGCGCGCAATCGGACGATACAGAATCTCACGCTTGATTTGACTCCTGTCTGGAAATAAAAAAAAAAACTTTACCGGATAAAGTCATATACACATACATATATATATATTTACTGCATGATTTGGATGGACTGTTGTAAACAAAGGAATGATAAGATTGAGAGCAAGACAGATATCGAGAGAGAGAGAAATTGGACATCGTTGTAAATCGTTAGACCGTGTTAGCCTAGTGATAAGTGAGAAACCCTTAGTAAAAACAAAAAAAAATCGCAACGCTGTACAATTCTGTTTCCGATTCGGGACTAGCTTGTGAGCGCACCCCACCATATACACACTCATTCGAACATACTCTACTGATACATATATTTATATATACATACATATTGATTATAAAAAGCCGTGCGATATGTAATACGATGACGTTGTTTGTAATTGTTTAATTTATGTATAAATGTTAATTAAGTCTCGTATAACTCGTCTCTACGTATGACGAAAGCACACACTCTTCAAAAAATACCCGAACAATACAATCTATATATAACATATTATAGCAAATTAGCATATACATAATTATAATTATATAGGTTATCATTATTATCAAGTCCAAAGCACGCCACAGCTTATGCCTTCGATTTCGCATGAGCCTTAACGATTGAATCCTTAAGTTGCTAATAGACAAAGTTGAGGAAATATTGTTGTGAACTATGTGCTTGCACAGATATAATTTGTTTATTTTTCCATTTGGAAAAGAAAAAAATTCGTTTTGTTTTTCATTTAAGTACCCAAAAACCCTTTCATCTGATTTTCGCAATTCTCATATTTCATACCTATCTTATAAATAATTCTGAATTGTGACTAGTTTAAAGCTAAAAATAATTTTACACCTACTTGCAATTATAAATAGTTTAACTACGAGAAGAAAACAAAAAACAAATTTTATGTTTCTTTTTTTGCGTATTGTAATTTGTAAATGCATTTAATATTTGTAATTTATGAAGTTTATATTAATTTTTTATTGTTTTTAAGTTGAATTATATGTATATTGCTATTGCTATCATTTAACAACCAACACACACAAAACACAAAAGAACGAAAATACACAAAACAGAAAATAAAATAAAAACTACTAAAAGATAGCCAATTTCTGTCTCATGAATTGTACTCCTTCTGTTTGGTAGAAATTTGGAAAACCCCCACATCTAAGAGTGAATTTAAGGAGTTGCGAAAAAAGTTAATAAAATGAACAAACTTTTTCGAAACTTATAAAAAGCACCTTAAATAATTTTAAAATTGGGTCGGGCAGCAGGCCTAACATTTAGTATTTAAACCGCCAATACCTGCAATGTCTCCGATGCATTGCTTTTTTGCAAAGCTAAAAAGTCGATGGAGTGCAGATTAAAGATTACAAACTGATATTTATTTTAAAATTCTTCAAGCAAAAATAAACAAAATATGTTCATTAAAATAAATTAGAGTTCCTCTCATATTATGTAAACCATACATATTTCTCAGAGACTTTTGGATCTCCTACGTACATAGCTTAATGCTTATTGGAAAACTAGTAATAGTAGCAATTGGATGTCACAAAACGGTTGCTTAAAGCTAACAACTAGAGCTAACATTTTCATTTGCGTGTGGAGTCCACCAAAGTTGAGAGTCGCTACTCGGAGCGCTGCTTCTTGCTGTGGTTCCTGTTGTCGTTGCCGCCGTGGCGCTTGCGGCCGAAGCGTTTGTTATTCTTGCCACGAGAGAAGTCGCGACGCTTTTTCATGAATTCGATGGCCTTGTCCAAGAACTCTTTCTCCTCATCGGCGGTTGCCTTGCGTAAGGTGAGGGAAACCTCATCATTGAATTTAAGCTGGAAAAATTTAAGAAATCGGTTATAGATAATCGGGGAAAAACTTAAATTCGTAATCTCACCTTGGCATCCTCCACTTTGCCAATGTATTTCTCAGCCGCATCCGCTTCTGTAAGACGAACGGAGCCCTTGGTGTCGCCTTTGTTAAACTCAATGTAGGCAATGTCAAAGTCCTTGACCTTTTCAAAGGCTTCGCGTATTTCCTCGCGCGTGACAGTGTCTGGAGCACCCTCGAACACAACAATCGCATTTTTGGGCAGTTCGATTTCTGGCTCAGGTTTAGCTTCCTTCTTGTTCTTGCGCTTTTCGTTCTTCTTCTGATATTCTTCCTGCTTCTCCTTCAAATAGTCAATCTGCCATTTGCGCAGCAGTTCACGCTCCTTGTAGACGAGCTTGTCCTTCTCGAGGAACTCCTTGGCCTGTTCTTTCTTCTCGAATGTGACAAAAATGCTGCCCTTAAACTTATACGACTTTGTTGGCTTGTCGTAGTGTTTGCGCATTGTCACATTCACAACCTTTTCGTAGGCGCTGACAAAATCGAGAATCTCCGACATTTTGGCATCCAATGGGAAACCCTTTGCATAGGCCGTGCGCTCCTGAATCTCCTTGCGACGTTCCTCATTGTGCTCTGGCACCGGACGCTCTGGATGTCGACGTACGCTCTTCTTATCTTCGCTGATCTCCAGCAGACCTTCGTCCGATTTGTTCAGCGCATTAATAATTTCCTCAAAGTCCGTGGTGAGTGAGGCTAAACGTTTGAATGTGACCAGCACCGTTAGCGGCACCCATCCCCCTTCGTTCTTTGTTATCTGTTCGCTAAGGAACTTGTCGCGGTGCAGGTTGGCATCGCCGAAATAGTACTCCACCTGGCGAATGATCGCGCGCTCCTGTTTACTGTAATCTTCAGCAGCGGGCGCTACCGGCTCGTCTTTCTTTGCGTCTCCGTTTGTGTCGGCTGCGGTCTCGACTGCCTCTACAGTTTTCTCCGCCTGATTCACTTCGGTGTTGACTTCGGCATTTGTAGCTTCTGCAACATCGGCCATTGTATTTGCTGTTTTATGATTTATTTCAAGAAACTAAAACGATGAAATTAACTGCAGCGCAAAACACGTGTGCGGCAAGCGGCAATGGAACTGTCAAACAATCGATTGTACTATCGATGATGCAAAATATATATGTTTAACAACACTGAAATGTTACACTTAGTTTAGCGCTTCTGTAATAATTGTTAGTCAACTCATCTTCTAAAATATAATTTTGGTCGCCGTTAATCACAAAAAATAATAAATATATGCGTGGGATAATTTTTTTAATAAAGTAAATAAAATAAAGTAAAGTATACAACATTTTTTTACTTCAATAATTTGGTGTACATAATTACAAAGCTAGTACAAGTTATGTATTGGCGTATTTTAGATCCAGTTTGCGCATGATAATACGCTCCTTGGATTCCACTTGGAGGCGCGCCAAACGCTCATTAGACTCTATTTCAAGGATTTTTACCATCAGCTCTTTCTCCCGCAGGCGCATCTCCATTATTTTTATGTCCTGCTCGCTGGTGTGACAACCTTGTTCAACGGTTGTCGCTTGATCGCTTTCCTCATTTGATGAGGCAGCAGCAGTGAAGCCTTGAATGTCTTCATTCTCGCTCACAATGGCGTCGTTACTTTCGCCACCTCCTACGGGTTGATTATGGGTGTTTTCCCGTTGAGCTGGTTGCTCGGAACTTGGGATTTCTATGCTGTTGGGGGCAGTGTCCATTGGTTCGGAAGGTGCCAGATTTGTATTTTCTTGTTCTTCCTTAACAATGGCACTTGTGTCTGAAGGCAATTCCACCAACATTCTGGCCGAAATCATTGAGCACTCAAAGAGGCTGTCATCCAAATCAGTTGCCGTTTCTTCCGGCTGTAGGAGTGTCGAGTTTCTGACTGGCGTCCGGCTCTTTGTGCAAGTCGTTTTTCTCCGGGTTTGGCCGGGCTCCTTCAACAGTTCGTGCAGCTGCCTATAGTAAGGACAAATCCTCAGGACTTCTGCTGTAGGAAACTCTTCTCGGCATTTTATCAAGTCCTTTGCTTTATTGTACATTGATATTAGGTAGCTTACTTTTTTGCGCACCAAGTCAGAACTAAACTTAAGGCTAAGTTCTTGTGTCATCTTCTTGTAATATACATTGGCGGGTTTCTCGAACGGATGCAAACGAAGGTAATCCAGAATTTTCTTACATTCTTCAGAGGTCCACTTTCTATTCTTTCTAGTCGACATATTCATCTGACACAGGTTCTCGTTTTTCAATTGACTGGCTATTCGAAGGCCACTCGATGCCTTTTTATAGTGCGCTGGGATTGTTGTCAGGTCTGTGCGACGATGTTTACCTGTTTGCCGCGTTTTTGCAGATCCCTATTATTTTTGCAAATCCTTATTAAAGAATAAAATTAATAGAAAATTTATGTAGGTTGATGAATTTGGTTTAATATAAATGATTACTTAACACGAATATTACCTGTTACTTACAGTTAAATTCACAATAGTCAAAGTCGAAAATTAAAAAAATCAAACAAATCAAAGCGTCGCCGGGAAAACAAGTTGCGGAATACGAAGCTATGCACGACTATCGATTGGACTTGTATCGATTCGTTCGATTTAGTTACAACCTTCACTGAATATACGAACTACTTCCCCGATTATAGTTCATCGTTCATTTTAGTTCCAAGTTTAAATAAGATATCAACAGGTGGACTAAATTAAATAACACAAGTAGAAAACAAATCTTTATGGCAATAATATGTTATGTATTTCATTATTAATGACAAAATTGAATACAATACAAAGATGCAAATTTCTCATAATCTAATCTACGAACGATTTTCATGGCTTAAAAAGCGAAATATTTGTATTTTTGCCCTTGTGTTAGCCAAACGTGCAAAACGGAGTATTCTCTGCTCCACATATGTTTAACGCTAAATTTGATTACTATGATATGCTATATAGTAAGCCATTTCATTAATATGTATGATATGTAATGCGAACAAAATAAAGAATCAACCAAGTAAACGATTTGCATCATCACTGCCAACTTCTTAACTAAAACAAAATATCGATATATTTATTATTCCGGTATTTAGGTAATTTAATGTTTGCTTTAAGTGGTCACACTGTTTACCATAGACATTTGTAAAAAAGTTTACAATGGTCGGCTCCAATTTTGGCATAATTTATCATCCAAATGCTAGCGCCGGCTCTTCAGGTCAGGCCAACACAAGTGGTGGCACAGCCTCCGGCGTAAGTAATGCTAGCAGTTTCAATCCAGTCAATACCGGCGAACGTACTGCGCCAGCATCGCATCTTAGCGATTTCATGTTGCAGCTTGAGGATTACACTCCCCTCCTCCCAGATGCTGGTAACTATTGCTAAACACTTCCAAATGCGCCCTTAAAAATTGTGTTAAATTTGCAGTTACTTCACACTACCTGAATATGGGCGGTTTCCATGCGGACGACAAGCGCATTGTCCGCCTAATCTCGATCGCAACGCAAAAGTTCATGTCCGACATCATTGACGATGCCCTGCAGAACTCCAAGGCGCGCACACACATGCAGAATTCAAGCACTCCCGGTGGCTCCAAGGTGCGAGTCTGTTTGCGCTACAAAAACGAGCTGTCTTTGGAGTGCCGAAGATTGAAAACCCCTGCAGACATATCAAAGATATGCGCTATAATCTCAGTTGATCAGGTTTTATTATATGGTTGTTCGAAGTTGGTGTTTTTGTGCTTATGTTAGGAACATGGGAACGCTCACTATTTTCAAGTTTGTGATACATTTCAAAACAAAAAACTGTTTCATATAAAACATATTTTTCAATCGAATGCTAGCAGAAATAGATTATAGGGTTTAGTTATCTGATTTTGATCAGGTTAGGAGAAAATCTTGAAACACCAAAAAGCTTTTCATACAAACACTTATTTTTCGTCCGATTGTTCCAATGTAAGCTATATGATATAGTGTTTGGATCAAGAATATACCTATATACTTCAAAAGGTGGAAGACGTCTGCTTCTATGCGTTACACATTGATAAAACTATAATACCCGCTTCAAATATAATCTCATTTCAGGCCAAGGATCGCAAGTTTACGCTAACCATGGAGGATCTGCAGCCAGCTTTGGCCGACTACGGCATCAATGTGCGCAAAATGGACTATAGCCAGTAGAACAAAAGAACTCCCATGATATAAATTTTAAATAAACCCAAAATATAAAAAAAATTAAAACAAGTAAGAACACTGCAGCCGGGCGTTACCGACTGCGTTATACTCGTTCACGATCATCTTGGGTGACTTTAGCATTAAAACTGTGAGAACTTTCGATTTTTGCGATTTTAGGGCGGGGGCGTTCTAGTGGGCGTGTCCGGGATATCCAAGGTGCAATCTGTGGGGGAGGTCACCAGCTACATACCAAATTTGGTGACTATCTTTAAAATTGTGGGAAATATTCACCTTTTATCGATTTGCGATTTGAGGTTGACATGTTATCGAATTGCCAGCCTCCTAGTGGGCGTGACACAAAAATCTTAACACTTTGAAGAGGATAACTACAAGTATATATCCAAAGTTTGAAGTCTCTATCTTCAACAGCGCCGAAAAAAGTTGCGTTCATCCGGACAGCAAGACGGTCATTACACATACCCAATATACTAGTTTCACTTCGTGAACGAGTATAAAAAAACCATACAAATACCCTTTATCATTATTTTTTACAATGACATTTTCTGCCGATTTGCGACTAAAAATAAGTATCTAAACATTCATATATTCATGTTATTAGCAGCGATTTTTTCAAATTTTCATTTAAATAAATCGGCCTTTCAGAAATCTTTAAGTTAACACACGAAGCCACTCTTTCTCTCTTTCCATAATTACATTTCGTTGCTCTCTGAGAGTACTGAGAGCACAACCAGGTAATCAGGTCTGTAGTGAGAGCCACGATCTCAATCGAACCTTACAAAGCAATCAGCGTACTTACGACTTCCTCTCTGAGATTATAAGGTCCCGAGCAGAGTCGCTTTGGGACATTAGACAAAGGTTTCCAAAATAAACGTTCGTTAAAGTATACGATTTAATTGCAGAGGACCTAACATTATTAAAGTTAGAATAATGTCTTTTTAGTTTAAATATACTAAATTCTAAATACTTGCAAGCCTGGTCAGCAACGAATTTATAAACACATTATAAACTTCTTTAAGCTTTGGCTAGTGCCGCCCGCAACTTTGTAGGCCAAAACACCCGCAAGAATCGTTACAATACAGTTGGGCAACAGCGTGGCCCAGTAGAGCTCGTTCGCATTGAGCAGCGTCAGCAGCGAGACGAAGAGATGCGATACCACAACGTAGACAATGTGAAGATAGTTGTTGGTGTCAAAGGCATTAAAGAAGATGATGCTCCAAAACGTGTGCAGCAGGATGATGGACAACGCCTGAACGGCCGATGTAATAAAGAAGAGCTCTGTTCCGCCTTTCAAGCCCATTGTGCCAGGTCCACTCTATGAGTTGAATACAGAGATTAGCTTTCCTGTTCCGGGTTAGTTGGATATGTACTCACCATATCAGCCAGCACATTAACGAGCGCAAACATGCCCGAGATGATGCCAAAGCCTAGGCCCGAAACATAGGCCAGGATATGTTTGTTCTCCGTGATGCGTGTGTCCTCAGCCACGGCGTGCAGGCCCTGTTCCGTGCTGCGCAGAATGCGGTAGATGACGTAGCGGAAGCACTCCTGGAACAGCACCGAGAACACCACGCCAAAGGACAGCACATCGCGCAGCGGCACCACCACAAACCACAGCAGCGACGAGAGTAGCAGCGACAGCAGCCAGAAGAAGGCGGCCGCTATAAGAATTATGATGCGTACTGGATCGTGGGCAATGGAGAACAGGAAAAGTGCAAAGGGTGGTCCAAATGCAATCAGAGTGCAGCCAAAAAACTCGGGCAGTGTCATCTTTTATTGACACAAAGGAAAGATCTTCCCACTTTTCTACGTGGGTGCTTTGTTCTCTTTTTATTGTTTTTTATTTGTTTTGTGGTGACTGAACCTGTCAATGTTTCTGCGTGAGTCGTGTAATGACGTTAGAGATAGCAATAACATACAGTCACGATTGCGAAATCAAGAGGTGACAGAAACGCAAGAGCACGATTTAACAGTGTGACGTCACAATTTGTTTAGACAACATATTTTAGATTGTTTAGTATCTGCATAAAGTGCAGCAATGTGACAAGTTCAAGTTAGGATTTAGTAGTTTTATCCAGTCGACTTAAAGTAAAAATTTAATTTACTCGCCTATTGTAGACTTGTGTACTTCAAGAGCTTAATTGTGATGCCAATATGGCAAGAGCGCACAATCTATGGCTCTCTCAGTCATGACTATTATTGGTGGAGCCTGTGTATTTTAGTGCAACGCTTGCACTTGACTGAAATTTCATGCAATTGTAATTTCATGCAATATTATTTTTTATGCCCATATATTTTTTGTAATAATTTTATATTAAATATTTCAGCTTTAGCATTAGCATTTGCAACACAAGCAATCATATGTTTCTAAGAGCATTCAACAATCACTATAAGCGATGACAATACCTGCTTTGTACGTGCGTGAATCGCACAACAACGTTATCGATAGCGATAAAAAATACACTTTCCAAAATTCAGTTCATCTAGTTTTATAATAACGAGCGCCCAACTACGCATCGGCATAGCACGATGTTAATTAGTATTAAGTTTTTGGATTACACACACAAATGCTTGTCGAAAAGCAGTACTTTGGGCACACATAAAAATACAGGTTTAAAATGTTGAGCGCATAGACCCAACGCACATATGTTCCTAAAGTGCATTCAATAGTCGGTGAATTGTGTTTGCGTTACTAAAACAAAGGCGTCCCACTTACGGCACTGGGTTGGTCAGCGTTGTTTTGGTTTGGGTTTGCTGGGATTAGTCACTACAATATTTGCGAGCGTAGCATAATCACCACCGACGCGATAAATAAAATAAACAGATATAAACAGAAGCCAATTATTGCACAGCTGGTTGTTCATTTCTTCATTCGATTCCATTCGCAAGTGAGTAACTAACATAACTCGTGCAAACTTTAATTAAAACTAAAATTTACGTATCTTTAGTGCACGCTGTGGTGTCGAAACGTTTACTTCCCAACGTCCCGTCGACGGACGGACCAGATCCCGACGATGACCCCGATAGTCCTGCCATAGAGGCGGCCGCATTGGCCATACCAGTCCAGGCTGACGATCAGACGGATAAGAAAGGTGCGTATGCGCTGAATACTGAATGTAGCTTATTTTTCATAATACTTAACTTGTGCAACAACAGCCTTTTGGGAGTGTTTTAAGCCAGCTAAACATTTTCGACCCACTGCCGATGGCAGCACGGAGTTGCGCTTCGAGATTCTTCTGGCACACATAATGCCACGCGAGGTGGACGATGCCAAAATCAAGCGCTATGTTGTATACGAGCTGACTGTGCGTCAGGACTCCAGCACAATGGATGAGCAGCCCGCCAAGATAGCACGACGCTACACAGACTTTCGAGAGCTTTATCAGTGCCTGAAGCGCCAGCATCCCAACGAGCTTGGCAACATCGGCTTTCCCAACAAAGTGCTGATGGGCAACTTTTCGGCTGAGCTGATCGCCGAGCGAAGCGCTGCCTTCGAGGCGTTTCTCACCCATGTCGCTGGGCAGATCAAGCTGCGGGATTCAGAGGCATTTCTGCGCTATCTGCAGCACGAGGAGCTGACCAAGGCGTGCCAGTACTTGGACGAGCGACGCAACGAGATGGCCATACCCATTCTGGAAAACTGTTTTCGTCTGCTCAACAAAATCTTTATGAATCGTTCGCGACCCGTTCTGCTGATACTCTGCCGCCTGGTGGCCGCCTGCACCGCGTCGCCGGTGCCGCATCACTCGGCAGAGCGCTGGGCTCTGCTGGCGCTTAGTCGCTTCGAAACGCTCTGTGATATTGACCTCCTGCCGCTATACATACCGCTGCTGCACACTTGTGCACATTTGTGGTAAGTGAGGAAACCCAAAGAAAAGAATATTTGAGCTTATGATTTATTAAATCTTTTCGATTGCAGGTGGCAACGCGGCCAAGATCAGAAGCCCATTACGGATCGTTTGACGGAAATGTCCAGGCAAGGCATCAATACGGCGAATATCACCAGCCTTATGCAGGCCATTCACAAAATCGATCCCCGCACGGAAACCATATGAATCACAATTTATAGCTTCATACTCATACATATATACATATATAAGATATATATATATATATATATATACGTTCACTGTTAGGCCCTTAGCGCTAAGCTAAAAGTGCAATTAGTACATTTATCGTGCAATTAGTATTAATGTATGTCATATTTCTATATAATGTACTTCGTCTCACACATCGTCACAATATTCGTAATGTCCAAACGTTGTCAATTCTTGTTTTCATGTACGAATCATGTCGTAAATATCGTGAGTTTTGTATTGTTATGCGATTGCAATTATTATATCGAATGCTGAACCATCACAAAAATTGTCTAAATTTAACATTCCTCAAAAAATTTTCCTCAAATTTCAAGACAAAAATTATATTGCGAGTAAAATTCTCAAATATATCATAGAAACTATATTTGCCGATTTAATGTTGCTGGGGTTTTCTGTATATTTATAAATACCGTCATATAGACAGGAAATGAGAACTGCGTCAATCGTTTCCAGTGCTGCCCATTTTTAAGAAGAGTGCAAAATAGTAAATGCCCGACTAGAAGATAACCTGTATATTTAGGGATTAAATATGACAACTAAGTGCGAGCCCACATTTTATTTTTTTCTGGGGAACTGCCGGCAAGTTTTAATCGAACAAAAATTTAAGAGTATTCGTCTAAAATTTGGTGTGCATATTATTGTACTTGCATTGTATCTCAGATCAAAGGGTTTATACAGACGGGCGAACGTGGCTAGATAGCCTCGGCTATTGACGCTTACCCATATTTATACGTTTTGGGGTCGGAGATGCTTTGTTGGCCCTGTTTTTCTCTTCTTACGTTTGTGCTAAACCAATATGCCCACTTATAATTGGTGTAGGGAATTAAATAATTTGTTTTTGAATCCAATCACTTCTAAAACAGCAAGCAACGGAAATATTAGCTGTTTTAAATTAGAAAATAGAAAAATAATATTTAAAAATGTAGACAACCGAAAATATAAGTGGTGCTCTTTGTTCTTCTAAAAAAGAGAATTCTTAAAATTTACACCGAAAAAAGGCTAAATTGTCAGCACTGTTGGTTGGGTCATTGAACATTTTTAGCATATATTTTAAAGTCAATTTTTAAATAAATTCTAAAGTGCACTTAACTTAATCAACTTATTGTACGTTTCGTGAGGATCCCTCGACCGCACACAGCAAAATATAATTTGTATATTCACTTGTGACGTCATAACGCTAACCAACTATAGTTACATGTATATAAATACGATCGCATGAAGCCAACAAGTTGGCAAATCTTGTGTCTAGTGGTTGCTCAACATTGCGTATACATAATTCCAAATGTACACTTTATCATAATAATATTTAGGCTCTCTCTGGTGCCGGTGCATGTGGTGATGCAGCAGCGGTGCAGTGGTGCGGCAGTGGTTTCAACGGAAGAGTCGCGTAAATATTTTCAACGCCTGTGCAACGGCCTTTGTGGTGTCAGCTCTGCAAGAATGAAAAACAAGAGTTTAGTTGGTGTTGAAACTCAAAATTAAAGAGGTCTTTGGGGGCTCACCTCAGCACTGTATTGCTAAACTCATCCAGTTGCTGCTGCGTGGCGGTCACGTAGCCGCCGCTATTCTTCTTGGGCAACGCCTCCAGCGCATGGGCGAGGAAGGGCTGCATTTGGGCATTCGTGACCACGTGCTTGAGCTCGGTGAGCACCTCGGCGACATCGGCGAGCATGTACGAGTGCAGATGGAACACCGAGGCCTGTATTAGATTCATGACCAGCGCGCCACCGTGCTGTGTAGCTAGCTCAACGACGAGCGGTCGGCATTCGCTATGTCGATGGTTGTTGCTGCGTCCCCAAGTGAGCAGATTGATGAAGAATTTCATCACCGACGAGTTGGCCTCACGATGGTCCAGCGAGCAGGCGATCAGTGCGCACTGAAAGATTGGCGTGATGAGGCTGCTCTGGAGCAGCTGCAGCGGACAGCAGTCCAGGTAGCGTGAGGCCAGCCGGAAGAAATCATCGACCGTATCGGGATTGTTCCGCAACCCATTCTCCAGCTGCAGCAGCCCAAAGGTGGGTTCGATGAAGGCCTGCAGCATCTCGAGGAGCCCGGCTATGCACTCATTCGACTTGGCGAACTCATCGACCAGTATGGAGCCGACGTACAGAAAGCAGCTGTGATGCTGCATCGCATAGAGCACAACGATCTGTTTGATCAGCGGCTCCACCAGCAGCACCGCCTGTTTGCGGACCATTCGCACCGCATAGCGTATTAGACGGCAGGTGCGCTCCATGATGCGCAGATCACTCTGATACTTGTCCAGCACCCGCGAGATGAGCGGCCAGGCATCATTTAATATTGCAACTGTTGGATGCTCGACGTTGTCGGGCATATCGGGATTCGTGTGGCGTATAATCGCACAGGCGCGATCAATCCAATAGACGGGATCGCTGCGCTCACCCTTCGCCAACGGGCAGTGGCTGCTCTCGAGCAGCTGCGCCAGCGGCTGCAACTGAAAGCCCACAATCTCGCGCAGCGCCGGCTGCAGCTGCTCACGCGGCAGCTTCGTCAATATCAGCGATATGCCCTTCAGCAGCCCAATGGCCACATCATTGTTGATCTGAAAGCTGTCCAAACTTCGCGCGATCTCCACCAGACCGCTTATATGGCATATCATCTTCTGCCTGCACGCCGAACAGATAGATGTCAGCGCAATAGCAGCCGCTGGGGCCAAACCGTTCTTCTGCTGCAGCGCATACAGCAGAAAGTTGAGCACCGCCTCCAGCAGGTCCGAGTGATTCTCAATCCAGTCGCACAACTCGCCAATCAGCATTATCGATGTGTAGCGCACCGCAATGTGCGTCTGATCCGTCATGTTGAGTATCGCCTCCACCACCTTGGGTATCACATCGTTCTCCTCGCTGCAAAGGTATTGAATCGATTAGAAGTTGTAAGTATGCAATAAATAGTAATGGAATAAACAAAAGAAGTTCTTTCGTACTAAAATAAACTAGAGCATTTACGTTAAATGTTAATAATCACTCAATATATTATTTTATTAAAAATATTATATGTATAAAAATGTTATCAAATTAAAATGATTATCTATAATTATACAATCAGACTCGTAAGATCTAAAAAAAATCTGGGTAATTGATGAAAGTGAATAATTAATTTTGTTATCCGTTTAGAATTCAACTCATATTTCAAGGATGAAAAATGTGCAATTTTTCTTTTATCCGAACAAGTTGAAACTTTTTGCTAACGGCCTAAAAAGTAATTTAATTGAAGATACAAAATATGCAAAACAAAATAGGTATATTAAAATATTTTCCTATAATATATTGATTTTCCATTTAAATAAATGTGACAAACCAGGGTTCGAACCAAAACCGGGGTTTATTGATGTGGAAAAACAGGTTCACGGACCGATCCTTAACGCGAATTTATAGACTTTAAGGCATTTTAAAAGCTCTGTATAATTGTATTACACATTTTTTAAATATAATCCCCCCGTTAAGCTCAGATAACCTGATACATATATATATATATTTATATTTTCTTTTTTTCTCTACTTACGGTAATATGTTTTTGGCCACATTTTGCATAACAAAGAGCGCCGCTTCGGTTGACTCCCACGTTGTATTTGGCGCCTGTAGTATGATAAACATTTGCTTAAAGCACGCGCCGGAGCCAACAATAAAAGCCACATCCTTCAACAAATCCGAAACCTTTCGTCGAAAATCCTAAAAAAAAAAAGAAATTTTAGTATAGGGAATACAAAGCTTAAAAATAAAATAAGTCTATTTTCCATATTAATAAGCACTTTCGTAATGAAATTATATATGTTAAATTATACATGAGAATTGATATATATATATATATATATATATATATATATATATATATATATATTAAGT